>ML259908.1:0-33208 GCA_005239495.1 Nicotiana undulata | reverse complement strand
AAATAACTCAATAACTCTCCACGTCATGAAACAACATCAAGTATCACTTTTAATTCTTAATTTACTCATAGTGCGGGGAATATTAGGAACATAGCAAATTTCATCACAATTGACTCACATGCATACTTGACCGCGACGCATAGGCACTCGTCACCACGCCTATACGTTGGACATGAGTTGCACATAGCAAATAAGACTCTATACCTAATCCCTCAAGCTGAGGTTAAGCCAAACACTTACCTCGGCTCCAAAAATTGCAAGTCAAGCCTCGATCACAGCCTTTCCTTTAGAATCCGACTCCGGAACGGTATTATCTAGACATAATCAACCCAAGTACATCAATAATGGCTCAATAAATCAAACCCATAGCCTAATTATTCATTTTCTACTATTCTTCCAAAAATACCAAAATCCGACCCCGGGCCCGCTCGGTCCAAACTCGAGGTTCGGTCCAAAACCCGATCACCCATAACCCCACGAGTCAAAATATATGATTTGTTTTAAGATTTGACCCCAAATTGAGGTTGAATCACCCAAAATTCTCAAAAACCCAACTCTACCTAAAATCCCTAATTCCTACTTTGATTCCATGTTTTTAGGCCTAGAATCTAGTGATTAGTTGAAGAAATTAAGAGGAAACGAGGTCAAGAGCACTTACCTATGGAGTTATGGCAGTTGGGGAGCTTGATTTTCGCTTATGGGTGGGTTTAAGGAAGAAGGGGGAAGTGAAAAATGGGAGTGAGCCGTATAAGGTTCTATTTTGGTATTTAAAAATCACTGAACACGTTTGTGCTCTGCGATCGCAGAAGAACAATTGCGATCGCAGAAGAGGACTGGATGATACTCTACGCGATCGCAGGAAGACCTACGCAATCGCAGAGCCTAAGGTCCCCCACCCTATGCGATCGCAGCACTCCCCCACGCGACCGCACTGACCAAATTACCCCAGACCCCTGACTCGACTAATACCCTATGCGATCGCGGAGCTGGCATTGCGATCGCATAGAGCACCTGGGACCCCTACCAATCTGATGTTGTGCGATCGCGGAGATGTATATGCGATCGCACTGAAGAAAAGGCCTGACACCAGAAAACTAACAAAAACCAGATTTTTCCCAAGTTTTCACACCCCGTTAGCTACCCGAAACTCACCCGAGTCCTCGGGGCTCAAAACCAAACACACACACGACTCCCAAAACATCCTACGGACTTGTTCAAGCTTTTAAATCATCAAAATAGCATCAAAAACCATGAATCAAACCCCCAAAACCAAATTAATCAAACTTAAGAACTTTGAAATTCTAGAATTCACTTCAACGCGCCGAACCGGCCTACACCACTCGGAATGGCTTCAAATTTTGTAGATAAGTTATGAATGACACAACAGAACTATTCCTGGTCTCAGAATTTCATTCGGACCTCGGGAACATAAAATCATCTCTCAAGCCAAATTTCAAATTTTTTAGAAACCCCACAAGTTCATTAACTCCATTTTCCTCATTTGGATCCGAAACCAACCAAATCAAGCCCGTTTTTACACCAAATTCCACAGAGAGGACAAATAACATATAACAAACCTGTTCCGGGCTCCGGAACCGCAATACGGGCCCGGTAACATGGTTTTCACATAATTATTCATTTTCGAAAGCCTTTATTATTTTCAGAAAACAATTTTCTTTAAAAATTCATTTCTCGGGCTTGGAACCTCGGAATTCGATTCTGGGCATACGCCCAAGTCCCATATTTTCCTATGGACCCTCCGGGACCATCACATCACGGGTCCGGATCCGTTTACCAAAAAGGTTGACCAAAGTCAACTTTATTCAATTATTCAATTCAAAATCCCATTTTTATCAAATTTTCACATGGAAGTTTCCCGGCTACCTGCCCAGGATGCGCACGCATATCTAGGAGATTAACGGAGGCTTTCGAGGCCTCGGAACACAAATTTAGCTGAAATTACTTAGGATGACCTTTTGGGTCATCACATAAAGTCTCTCACAAACCTCCTATAAAAACTAGCAAGTCCATGAAAACTCCTAACTTCAGTTACATTCTTGGGTTTAGGACATTCCTTTATTGCTTTGATTTTCTCTTTATCAACCTCAAATCCTTTAGAACTAACTACAAAACCCAAGAAAATCACACGATCCACACAAAATTTGCACTTTTTAAGATTAGAAAATAAACGTTGCTTTCTAAGAACTTCAAAAGCTTGTTTTAGGTGTTCTATATGCACCTTTAAATTTTTAGAAAAGATCAAGATATCATCAAAGTACACCACAACAAATTTCTCATGAAAATCCTTAAGGATATGATTCAGTAAACTCATGAAAGTGTTAGGTGCATAAGTCAAGCCAAAAGGCATAACTAACCACTCATAAAGCCCATATTTAGTCTTAAAAGCAGTTTTCCATTCATCTCCAGGATTCATTCAAATCCGATGGTAACCACCTTTTAGATCAATTTTAGAAAAGATTTTGGATCCATGTAATTGATCCAACATGTCATCAAGATGAAGAACAGGATGGCGATACTTTACCGTTATCTTATTGATTGCTCTACAATCTACGCACATCTTCCAAGTTCCATCCTTTTTGGGTACCAATAGGACGGGAACAGAGCAAGGGCTCATTCTCTCTCGCACAAAGCCTTTCTCAAGCAACTCCTCAACTTGCCTTTGAAGCTCTTTTGTCTCTTCTGGATTACTCCTATAAGCAGGCTTCTTTGGGATTTGTGACCCAGGCACGAAATCAATTTGATGCTCAATACCACGTAAAGGTGGCAATCCATTAGGAATATCTTCAGGAAAGACATCTTCAAAATCCTGCAAAAGAGAAGACTACTTGGCAAAGAAGAAGTTAGTAACTCAGAATTAATCAAAGCTTCTTTGTAAGTAAGTAGTATTATGGGCAACCCCTCTTTTCTTGCATTTGAACATTCTTTGGCTTTTATATAGAAACTCTCTTTTTTCTTTCCATAGCCTCTTTCCCCTCACCAAGACTTTCTATTTGTTCACTCAAACCCCTTTTTATCTCTTCTCTCAAATTGCTTCTGTCTCTCTCTTTCTCTCGGCCATATCTCTTTTTTTATAACTCTTGGCCTCCTTTATTTTCTTTTCCCTCAAGCTCACTTTTTATCCCTCCCCTTGGTTTTCCCATTGTTTCCCTTAATCTCTTTTGATCTTCAAACACTTGATAAGGAGATAAAGGCGCAAGAGTAAATTTCCTGCAATTAAGCTCAAGTGAATATCTATTCTTCCTTCTATCATGAAAAACATTCCTATCATACTGCCAAGGACGAACCAGTAAGATATGACAAGCTTGCATAAGGATTATGTCACAAAGAATATCATCCTCATATCTACCAACATTGAATGAAATCATGCATTGTTTGTTTACCTTTAGTTCACCACTATCATTTAACCATTGGAGTCTATAGGGAGTAGGATGTTTCATACATGCAAGTCCCAGTTTTTCCAAAAAGTATGAACTTACCGCATTAGCACAACTACCACTATCAATGATCGTAGAACATGTTTTCCCTTTTATCCCATACCTAGTATGAAATATATTCTCCCTTTGTTCTTCACTATTGCTTCCCAAATTGATAGTCATAATACTCCTAACCACCCCAATCATGTTATCATTAAAAGGTAGTTCTACTTCATCTTCACTCACACCTCTCTCCTCTTCCTCACATTTATCACTCTCGTATTCTCCACTCATAATCTTCCTAGACACCCCAATCATACCAGTATGAGGCAGTTCTACATCGTCTTCATCACTCACATCCCCCTTTTCTTCTCCCTCACTTTTTTCACTCCCATATCCCCCATCTTCTCTAAGAATGATGTTTCTTATACTTGGGAATTCATGCATCATATGTCCCCTTCCTTTACATTTATGACATTGAATAGAACTAGAAGATGTAGAAGGTTTAGGGTTAAAGGTTTTACCTCCCTCTTTGTTATCAAATTTGCCTCTACCCTGGTCTTCTTGAGGTATAGAAGAACTCTGCATCTCTTGATTCGGCCATGACTTCTTAGAGATGGTGTTTGACTGACCTTTCCACGAGCTAGTTTGCTTTCTTTTATTTTGCTTTTCTACCTTTACATACAAATAAACTAACTCATCTATTGTTACATATTGTGTAATTCTACTACATCAGCTATTTCCTTATTTAAACTACTTAAAAACCTAGCCATTGTAGTTCCTCCATACAATTGGCTTGGATCATAGCCATATCCATAGCCTTAAAGTATTAATCCATAGACATGGACCCTTGCTTCAATGTTTGAAGACGTTGTTGTAGCTCTCTTTGAAAGTGTGATGGCACAAATCTCTTTCTCATCACCCTCTTCATCTCAGCCCAAGTAGAAACTGGTGCTTGTTCTTCTTGCAATCTATCCCTAGTAAGATTTTTCCACCAAATAGCAGCATAGTCAGAAAACTCAACAACAACAAGTTTAACCTTCTTACCTTCAGAGTAGTTATGACATTCAAATATGAATTCAACTTTTCTCTCCCAATCAAGATACAAGTCTGGATCCCTTGTTCCCTTGAAATATGGCATCTTCATCTTTATACTACTTATATTGTCATCTTCTACTCTACCTCTTTGTCCCCTCCTATCTATTCCTACCCTATCAAAAACAATATCATTAAAGTCATCTGTAGGGGTTTCTTTATTTACAATGGGAGCAAGGGGTGCATTTCTCCTAGCTTGGGGCCTAACATTATTTCCCCTTCTAAGTTCATCTATTGTATCATTTTGCTCAGCAATGGTGTCCCTAATTTCTTGGAATTGAAAATTCCACCTTTCGAATTGTTGATGCATAGCTTGCAAGGTAAAATCATTTCTTGCTTTGATTTTGACTTCTTGGAGAACCCTTTGCTCATCATCACTACCTGTATGCGACATCTTAAGAAAAAAAAATTAAATTGTATCCCACAACTTGGCTTTTCCCTCAAATGTTCTCACACACACTTGCCTTTTTTTTCTCTCGAAATAACCTTTCAACAAAACACTTTGTAGATTTATAGTTAAACCCAACTCGTATGAAGTTCTTAGTAGTAAAATATAGATTTTTGGGGAACAAATGAAAGACGAACCAAAATCCTAGAACTAGTAGGCTCGGTTGAAACAAGACACGAACAAAAAGGAATGGATTATATACTTAGATCAGAAAGAGTAAGAATAAATTGATTTTTTTCTTATCTTTGAAATCTAGGATCCCCTCTTTGTTACCTTTGTTAATATTTGGAAACAAATTAAATGCAAAATAAATTTCTTGGAGAGCAAGCAATCTTTTCTTTTTCAATTGAATTTTTTTTTTGTTTTAACTTTTTTTTTCAAGTTACTATTTACGATGCTACAATACCTTTTTTTTTGCTCTTAGTATTCAAGAAATCTCAAGAATTATCAAGAACAAAATCTTGATAGAACCGCTTTGATACCACTTGATAAATATCAGGTTGGGAATCCAAACTAGAGTAAGAATTTTGAGAAGTAAATGTGGAAGCAATAACAATAAGGAATTAAACGACTAGAATTATAGTGCAGAAAATAAAGGATATGGAAACATTCGGGGAAAGAACTTCCAAGAACACAAAGTTCTATAGCCTTGACAAGATCCAAGCAACAACTTTTTAATTTATAGAAGAAATCAAATGCCTTTACTTAAGAACAAATCAAAAACAATAGATTCAGATCTTTACCGCTTCACGAGTAACTCGAGACAATAATTAATAACTAGTATTAATCGCCTTCTAAGAATACCACAAAGAAATCAATGATATCACAATAAAGAAGTTATCTTACTACCTTGAACTATGAACTAGTAAAGGTTGAAAGATAAATCTCAAAGCATAAGCACAAAGGTTCAAAAGAACTCCCAAGTATAATATTTACTAGTTTGGTCCATTGGGTTGGACTCCAATTGGGCTCCTTTTGAAACACCCCCTTTTGGACCTCTTTTAAGCTCGTTTTAAGGTCTTCTAGGTGCCCTTTTGGTGGACTTCAATGGCTGATGTTGGTACCCAATCTTCCTCTTATTGGACTTCAATTTGGGCCACCAAATAATTGTAAAACTTGGACAATTCATCTCCTTTGGGCTTGATCTCTTCCTCTATAATTAAAAGATTCTTTATTTGCAATTGAAGTCCAACAACCTTATTCTGCAATTCTTTAGCTTGAGATCTTGTAAATGGCCTTATTGGAGCTTCCAAAATTCTATCCCTTTCCTTGATGCTATCAGTACCTATACTACACTTCTGCACTTCTCGTGCAGATCCACGTGTTGGTCCCACCAGTATTCAGAGGTGATAGCTCAGACCCTTCTCATCCAGGTGACTTGAGGTAGTGTTGCTTGGCGATTTTAGAACCTGTAGTACCCTTCCTACCTTAATCTACCATTAATTTTTCCAGACAGTGTTGGTAACCCTATTTTACGTTTATGCTATTTCACCCTTTTTACTATTTTAAAGTATCTTAGTTGTTAAACTGTTTTGGTTATTGTGTTAATGTTGGTTTGTGTAACGACCCGACCGGTTGTTTTGAACTCTAGCACATTGTTCAGCGGTTTGAGGCCATGAGCAGCTTCATTTTAGGTATTGTGACTTGTACGCATGGTCGGAATTAAAATTTGGGAAGTTCGGGTGGATTTGGGAAGAAATATTCTCATTTTCGAAGCCTTTAAGTTGGAGAAAGTGACTAAGGTTGAGATTTTTAGTAAACGATCTACGAATCAGGATTTGAAGGTTCCTGCAGGTTCGTATGATGATTTCGGAGTTGAGCGTATGTCCGAACCGGGTTTTGGATAACCCAGAAGCATTTCGGCGTATATTGTGGAAGTCAACATTTTTGAAGGAATTTCCTAAGTTTTGCTTGAAGCGCATTTTGGTGATATTGATGTCTGTTTGGGATTCCGAGCCTGGGAATAGCTTCGTATGGTGATTCTGGAGTTGGGAAAAGATTGAAATTCCTAAGTTCTTAAAGATTGGATTGGAGAGTTTCGATGTTGTTTGATGCGATTTGAGGCCTCGAGCAAGTCCGCACTATGTTTTGGAACATGCTGGTGTAATTGGACGGGGTTCCAGGGGCCTCAGGTGGGTTCCGGGTTGTTAACGGATCAATATTTGAAGTTGAAGAAAAGCAGAGGTTGATGTCATCTAGTGTGACCGCACCCGCGAGGCTTTGGCCGCAGGCACGACTTTGGCGCCACAGGTGCCAAGTTTGGCTGGTTTAGCAGGAAGCCGCATGTGCGGGCTCTTGGGAGCACCTGCGGGAGCGC
Source organism: Nicotiana undulata (assembly GCA_005239495.1). Lineage (NCBI taxonomy): Eukaryota > Viridiplantae > Streptophyta > Magnoliopsida > Solanales > Solanaceae > Nicotiana > Nicotiana undulata. The sequence goes on along the minus strand of ML259908.1, from coordinate 25,914 downwards.
AGGTGCGAGGTATGGACCGCAGCTGCGGAAATGAGGTCTGGGCAGATTGTTTTAAAACAAGATTTTTGGCCATTTCTTCATTATTTCATTTGGTGTGGGCGATTTTGAGGAGCATCAAGAGGGGATTTTCATCAAGCATCACTAGGTAAGTAATTTCTTCCTGTTTTGAGTTAAATACAAGGTTTATACATGAAAATTATGGAAAAGTTGAAAATTTTGAAGAAAACCTAGAAATTTGGTAATTTGGATTTTAACCACGAATTGAGCATGAATATTAGAGTCAATTGTATATTTGATCTAGTAAGACTACGGGTAGAGTTTATCTTCGAGAAATTTCGGAATCCGGGCACGTGGGCCCGAGGGAATTTTGGTCAATTCCTTGAGCGGAGATGGGAGTTTATATAATTTGAATTTTTAACAAATATTAGAGTATATTTTTATTGGTTTGTCGTTATTTGGATAGCTTTGGGGCGTTTTGCGTCCATTGGAGTTGTCGGAAGGTTTTGGAAGCCGGTTATGAAATTTTGCAGCGAGGTAAGTCTCCTTTTTAACTTTGTGAGGGAGAATTGTCCCCCTAGGTTAACTAATTAAAAATGTGCTACTATTTGTGGGTGCTACGTACGCATGAGGTGACGAGAGTCCATGCGTAGCTACTATTATGCTTATATCCGGGTAGCCTAGGACCCACTAGCATACTTTACTTGCTGTACTTGCAACATTGCTGGTAAAACGAGACTGTCTAATCTCATTTAATTAGTAAATGAATATTTAGGTAGATTAAACTTCATTATCCTAATCATCTGAAAAGAGAACTTATCCTTTCCTTGGCTAACTATTTCCTGATAGATTCCTGATGTACTACTAGAATGTGTGTATCTATACGGGTACCCGAGTCGCAGGTATGATTCGCGAGCGGGGTAACTCTATTATTTATATGTAAACGCATCACATGTATGATTTGCGAGCAGGGTAAATCCTCCTACCACACTCTTATGGGATCGGGTCGTTCGCCTCAGCAGGATTTATGTACCACACTCTTATGGGATCAGGGCGTGCGCCTCGGTAGGATTTTTGTACCACACTCTTATGGGAGCGGGTCGTTCGCCTCGACAAGTTAATAGATGCATCTATGATTCGCGTCGTTCGACCCTTCGGCAGTGCACTGTTTACTTTTATGTTGGATCGGGCCGTACGCCTCGGCATTTCCTATGTACTTACTATCCCCATTGAATCGTGCATAATTTTTTGATAGAAGCCAGTGTATCCGAGGTTTTTCCCCTCAATTAAAGTATAACAACCTATTTGGGTGAAACCGTATCTATATATATGTTTTATTTACGGAAGGAAATTGCTAATTGAGATCTGAGTAAAATGTAAGGAGGGAATCGTACCATGTCATTTATTCTCGTTTGTTATATACATTTACTCTGTTTCATATTTATTTATTTTGTTACTATACTTGATATTAATTGACCTCTAGCAAGTGTCAAGGTTGACCTCTCGTCATTACCTCTCTTAGGTTAGGCAGGATACTTACTGAGTACACGTTATTTTTGTACTCGAGCTACACTTGATGTGCATTTTTGTTGCCAAGGTACTTTCACAGCAATATGGCTGACTTGGAGACTTAGACGAGCTGCATCACCCGAAGACGATCCGCAGCCGGCAGAGTCTTCCTCTATGTATTGTATTTTTATTTTTAAATTTCCTGTCCAACTTTTATTTCAGACAGGCATTGTAGTATCTGTATAAATTCCTAGCGGTTCGCTCATGCACTTGTGATACCGGTTTCTGGGATTTGTTACGGGATTTATTTACCATTTAAATGTGCTAAAGATGTTATTTGTTCACTTAGTAGAAGTTTGATAGTTATGTTTACAAAAATGATACGGGAATGATTTCAAAAATGTTATAATAAAGATTTTATTAAATTATTAAGTGTTGGCTTGCCTGACCGTGGGGTCCGGCGCCATCACGACCTTTATAGATTTTGGGTCGCGACAACTTGGTATCAGAGCTCCAGGTTCCTTTAGGTTTCACGAGTCATGAGCAAGTCTAGTAGAGTCTTGCAGATCGGTACGGAGACATTTGTACTTATCTTCGAGAGGCTACAGGGCTGTTAGGTGTACTTCCTTTCTTGATTCCTCATCATGCGATTTTATTCCTTTAAGGCTTATGCCTATGTTTCTTCCTACTCAATCTTATACGTCGCGAAGCGCTTGCTATGAAACGTGGATTTGAGGAATTGAAATTGTGCTACGGATGTGGTGCGAGATATTTTCCATGCGTAACTGGTTGGGGCTATTGTTGTTGCCCTGCAGAAGGATAATATGTTGTTTCAGCTCAGTAGTTGTGTTTCTGAGAGCCTTGAGGCTATGCTCCGGTAGTGATAATGTTTACAATTGGTTATGGCGCGGTGTTGATATGATGGTAGAATGCTTGCCCATATGTCGGGGTAATGAATGACTTGAAGGGAGGTTTTCTCAGAGCTTAATTGCGAGACTTCAGTATTTTAGCTTAGGCGGAGGAAGGGCAGTTGGACTACGGATGTTCAAGTCTAGGGGATAAAGTAATACGACTTGGTGTTATCGAGCAAGGTGGAGTATTCACCAAAGGTGTGATATAATCGTCTTTGATCGAATAAAATGTGTTAAGTTTGCCTGTGTTATGGATCTTCAGTTGCATTGGGTCATAGTGTTGTGAAGTGGTATTGAAGAAGCGGCTGTCATAAACCGTGGTGTGCGGTGGTTCAAGTATTGAATGAATATTTCTAATGAAGGTAGCTCGAGAAAGATGATCTTCGGGGATTCGAAGTTATGATGATCAGCTGGTTCAGGTGTTGCAAAGAATGATATTGAATTGAGGCCGCAATTGAGAAGCATGCGATGAAGGAAGACGTGTGAGAAGTTTCAGGTGGCGGCTGAATCTCTAAAATTCCAGGCATGAGAGACGGAAGGCGGGTAGTTTCTTAAAGGGATGAGTTTAACTAAAGTGGGAGAGTGGCAGCGTAACATATGAGTTCAGTGGTAAGACAGCTGCCTTACTTGAGGAAAAGTTTGGAGTGATTTGAGAAGTTTTAGTGGATGGTGATTGGGTCCATGAGCTTAAGTTGAGATGTGGGTTATTTAAGCGGAAGGTTGAACACAACAGAGATGAGTTAACAGGAATTAAGAAGGATGAAATGTGGCGATGAGTTTGAAGATCTTGTCGCGCATTTAGTAGATGTCCATGAGGAGCGGATGGACTAGTAAAGTTGATGAATGAGAACAGGATTAGGATGGGATATTGATGTTGTAAAGAGTGTGCAGTACAACGTCGTTGGAAGGTGTCAGTTGGTGAATTCCACAGGTGGGTTATCTCCTGTGATTAGGTTAGCGGTTGTGTGGTTGGCAAGTTTCTGCGAGGAATCCTAGTGGCTATTCGGTAGGAGGCAGAACATGTAGATAGTGCTAGAGAATTTGAGTATTTAGGGAATGGTAACAGTAGAATTCGGAAGAATTTGACGGATTGGTTGAGCAAGATCATGTTAACAAAGGAGAAAGGATCTCAACAGGGTCTAGAGTGGTGCAAGGAGTAGCTTCGGGCTAAGTGGGGGAGTCCCACCTCCTGCAGTTGGGTTTTAGGATTGTGTTCTCATGGGGTTGCGGATTGTCGGCATATTGGCAAGTTATTACAGCTAAGGGAAAGGAGTAAAATAGTGATTGTTCGATTTGATGAATGTGTGCACAAGTTGGCCCTGTTCGACTCGGATTAGGCTTTGAAAGATTCAGAATTTATGCTTAAGACATTGGCGAGTTGTAAGGATAGTGACTCAGTCATGTACTTCACTGAGAGGATGTTCATGTGCTAGAAGAGCCTTGGAGTTGATGGTATTCAAGGCCAATCAGAGTGGGTGACTCTCAATAGCGGTCCTAATGAGTTCGAAGGCTAAATAATGCGGTGTTAAGGGTTAAAGGCAGCAGTATGACTAAAAATCAAGCTTTTGCAGCGTAATTTCTAAGAAAGGAAAAATGGTTGGAGTATTCTATGTTATTTTTAGCGTGCAGGATAGTATTGGAGGAGTGAGAGAAATATACTCCGGGTTGTAGAAAGATTATGAGGAGGGTATAAGACGGGTTGCAGGATTCAGGCAGCATGGTCTCGCGAATCAAGATCACTCGAGATGAGTGAGGGTTAAGTTTGCTATGAGTTGAAGGAAGTTACTATTATTCCTAAGGAAATTGAAGATGATTAAAAGAGTATAGAGTGGTTAGACATGGTTGAAATGGCGTACTTACGGCAGTGATCGGTTCCTTCGGTGTGATTGAGTATGCTGCTACAGGGTTTTCCAAGATAGACTTGAGATCTGGTTACCATCAGTTGAGGATTAGGGCGTCTGATGTACCTAAGACGGCCTTTCGCACTCGTTATGGGCATTATGAGTTCTTGGTGATGTCATTCGGGTTGACAAATTCCCCTATTGCGTTTATGGAGTTGATGAATCGGGTGTTTATGCCTTATTTGGACTCGTTCGTTATTGTTTCATTGATGATATATTGATATACTCTCGCAGCCGAGAGGAGCACGAGCAACACCTTAGAGTCGTCCTCCAGACTCTGAGGGACAGTCAGTTGTATTCCCAATTTTCTAAGTGTGAGTTCTAGTTGAGTTCGGTGGTATTTCTGGGCCATGTTGTGTCGGCAGAGGGTATTCAGGTGGATCCCAAGAAGATTTTGGCAGTCAGAGATTGGCCTAGGCCCACGTCAGCTACAAAGATTCGGAGTTTCTTGGGCTTAACAGTTTATTATCGCCGATTTATGAAGGGTTTTTCATCTATCGTAGCCCCGATGACAAGGTTGACCCAGAAGTGTGCCCAGTTCAGGTGGTCGGATGAGTGTGAGGCGAGCTTTCAGAAGCTCAAGACAACCTTGACCACGGCACCAGTGTTAGTTTTGCCCACATGTTCAGGGTCGTACATCGTGTTTTGTGATGCTTCACGGCTTGGGCTTGGTGCAGTGTTGATGCAGGATGGCAAAGTCATGGCCTATGCTTCTCGTCAGTTGAAGGTTCATGCGAAGAACTATCCAGTTCATGATATGGAGCTTGTAGCTATTGTTCAATCCTTGAAGATTTGGAGGCAATACTTGTATGGTGTGCCTTGTGAGGTGTTTACAGATCATAAGAGTTTACAATATCTATTCAGGCAAAAGGAGTTGAACATGAGGCAGAGAGGGTGGTTAGAGTTACTGAAGTATTATGATATTACTATTCTCTATCATCCGGGGAAGGCCAATGTGGTGGCCGATGCTTTGAGCCGGAAGTCAGTAAGCATAGGTAGTCTTGCCTATTTATCAGTTGGAGAGCGACCTCTTGCTTTGGATGTTCAGGCGTTAGCCAACCGATTTGTGAGGTTGGAGGTTTCTGAGGGTGGCAGTGTTTTGGCCCACCCCGTCGCTCGTTCTTCATTGTATGATCGCATTCGTGCCAGGAAGAATGATGATCGTTGTTTATGTGCTCTTATAGAAACGGTTCAGCACGGACGTGCCAAGCAGGTCACAGTTGATGTCGAGGGAGTTTTGAGGATGCAGGGTCGTATTTGTGTACCTGATGTGGATGGCATTCGTGAGTTGATACTACATGAGGCCCATAGTTCCCGGTATTCCGTTCATCCGGGCGCCGCAAAGATGTACCAGGACTTGCGGCAGCATTATTGGTGGCGTAGGATGAAGAAGGATATTGTAGCTTATGTAGCTCGGTGTTTGAATTGTCAGCAGGTCAAGTATGAGCAACAAAGGCCCGGTGGTTTGATGCAGCAGATTCAGCTTCCCGAGTAGATGTGGGAGCGTATCACGATGGATTTTGTAGTTGGGCTTCCACGGACTCAGAGGATGGTTGATGTAGTGTGGGTTGCTGTGGATAGGCTGACCAAGTCAGCACACTTCATTCCTGTGTCAGTTTCGTATTCAGCAGAGAAGTTGGCAAAGATCTATATGATGGAGATTGTCAGATTGCATGGTGTTACCCTATCCATTATATCAGACCGAGGTACTTAGTTTACCTCCCATTTCCGGAGAGTATTTCAGCGAGATTTGGGCACACAGATTGAGTTGAGCACATCATTTCATCCTCAGATGGACGGAAAATCCGAGCGTACTATTCAGATTTTGGAGGATATGTTGCGAGCATGTGTCATCGACTTTGGTGGATCATGGGATCAGTTCTTGTCCTTAGCGGAGTTTGCCTACAACAAAAACTATCAGTCGAGCATCCAGATGGATCCTTATGAGGCGTTGTATGGTAGGCGATGTCGATCTCCAGTCAGATGGTTTGAGCCGGGAGAGGCCAGGTTATTGGGTTCTGAGTTAGTCCAGGACGCCTTGGATAAGGTGAAGATTATTCAGGATAGACTTCGTACAGCTCAGTCCCGGCAAAAGAGTTATGCAGATCGCAGAGTTTGAGATTTGGCTTTCATGATAGGAGATTAGGTGTTCCTTAGAGTGTCGCCTATGAAGGGCGTGATGAGGTTCGGGAAGAAGGGCAAGTTGAGCCCTAGGTACATTGGCCCGTTTGAGATTTTGGACAAGGTAGGAAAGGTGGCCTACAGACTTGCCTTGCCACCGCATTTGTCAGTCGTACATCCAGTGTTTCATGTATCTATGCTCCTGAGGTATATTGCAGATCCATCTCATGTTCTTGACTTCAGCGGCGTCCAGTTGGACAAGGGTCTGACTTATGAGGAGGAGCCGGTAGCCATTTTAGCTAGGAAGGTTCGTCAGTTGAGATCGAAGAGTTATCCTTCGGTCCGTGTTCAGTGGAGAGGCCGGCCTGCTGAGGCAGCTACTTGGGAGTCCGAGTCCAATATGAGGAGTCGTTATCCCCATCTTTTCTCAGACTCAGGTACTTTTCTATGTCCGTTTGATGACAAACGTTTGTTTTAGAGGTGGAGATTGTGATGACCCAAAAGGTCATCCTGTGTATATTTGGCTAAATCTGTGTTCTGAGGCCCTGGAAGCCTCCGTTAATCTCACCTCGATATGCGTGCGCAGCCTGGGCATGTTGCCGGGAAGCTTTTATGTGAAAATTTGATGAAAATGGAATTTTATAATAATTTATTGAATACGGCTGACTTTGGTCAACATTTTTGGTAAACGGACCTGGACGCGTGAATTGACGGTCCCGGAAGGTCCATAGGAAAATATGGGACTTGGGCGTATGCCCGGAATCGAATTCCGAGGTCCCAAGTCCGAGAAATGAATTTTTAAAGAAAGTTGTTTTCTGAAAATAATAAGACTTTTGAAAATGAACTTTGATGTGAAATCTGTGTTACCAGGCTCGTATTAGGGTTCCGGAGTCCGGAACAGGTTCAATATGCGTTATTTGAGTTATCTGTAAAATTTGGTAAGGAATGGGCTTGATTTGACATGTTTCGAATCAGAAATGGGAAATTGAGAGTTAATGAAGTTTTGAGGATTTTCATAGAATTTGAAATTTGGTTTAGAACGTTATTTTATGTTATCGAGGTCCGAATGTGATTCCGAGACGTATAGGTCGGTCCAGCGCATTTTATAGAAATCTAGAGTTTGAAAGTCTTAAGTTATAATTCAGGGGTTTTGGGATGTGATTTTGAGTTTTACCGTTGTTTTGAGTGTTCAGTGGGCTCGAGCAAGTCCGTATTATGATCTGGGACTTGTTAGTATATTTGGACGGGGTCTTGGGTGGGCCCATGTACCTCTCGGACCCTGCACGATGCCAAAAACCAGCTAAAAACACTGCTGGTGCAGCTGTTGCTGGTGTGACCGCAGGTGCGGTTGCCCAGCCGCAGGTGCGGGACCGCTCCTGTGGTCCCAGCCTCGCAGGTGCGCATCTTCCGCAGGTGCGGACCATTTTCCGCAGGAGCGGGACCGCAGGTGCGGCCCCTAACTCCGCAGGTGTGAACCCAGCTCTCCCAGCCCTTTTCCGCAGGTGCGGGACCGCAGGTGCAGTCCCAGGGTCGCAGGTGCAAAAACCCCTGTAGGCAGCCTGTTTTAAGTGTCAAAACTCGAGTTTCCTTCATTTACACCCATTCCAACCTCCATTGAAGAGTCCTAAGAGCTTGAGAAACCATTTCTCGACCAATTTCCAGTAGAGGTAAGTAATTTCACTCTATTTTACTAGTTTAATTCATGAATTGTCAAGGGGATTAACTACTAAATCTTAGAAAAATTTAGGTTTTGAGTAGTAGATGGGATTTTTGGGAATTTGATGAACTATCCAATTAATGCTATGAATTCAAGTAGAAACTTCATATTAATAATCCTTAGGCTATGGGGGAGTGATTCCTCCGAGAATTTTTGGGATTCGAGCATGCGGGCCCGGGGTCGAATTTTAGTATTTTTGGAAGAATAGTAGAAAATGTATAATTAGGCCTTGGAATTGGTTTATTGAGAAATTATTGATGTTAATAAATCCATTATGTCTAGATATTATCGATTCGGAGTTGGATTCGAGAGGAGAGGCTGTGATTGAGGCTTGACTTGCATTTTGGAGCCGAGGTAAGTGCTTGGCCTAACCTTAGCTTGAGGGAATATGTATAGAGTCTTATTTGCTATGTGTAAATCATGTCCAGCATATAGGTGAGGTGACGGGTATCTATATGTTGTGGTCAAGCATGCCCGTAGGTCAAATGTGATAAATCATACCGTGTTCTTAATATTCTCTGTACTATGAGTAATTTGTGATTTAGAAGTGATACCTTGATGTTGTTCCATGACATGGAGAGTTATTGTGTTATTTGTTTCAGTTGAGGCTTTTACTGTTGATATTGTATTTCTTATGCGAGGTTGGTTATAGCTGAGTCCCTTGCCGGGACGATAGATATTTATTGAGTATTTCCATACACTTGAGACTTCTTATGGTTGATTTTCACATTATATTGTTGCTTTTATATTATTTATTGCACGAGGAGACATGTCGTGCTGATTTTTTATTATTTATCGCACGAGGGGACATGCCGTGCTGAGTGTTTATATGTTATCGCACGAGGGGACATGCCGTGCTGAGTGTTTATTATTTATCACACGAGGGGACATGCCAAGTTGATCGTTTATTATTTATCGCACGAGGGGACATGCCATGTTGAGTGTTTATTATTTATCACACGAGAGGACATGCCGTGTTGATCGGTTATTATTTATCGCACGAGGGGACATGTCGTGCTGATTGTTTATTATTTATCACACGAGGGGACATGCCGTGTTGATTGGTTATTATTTATCGCACGAGGGGACATGTCGTGCTGATTGTTTATTATTTATCACACGAGGGGACATGCCGTGTTGATTGGTTATTATTTATCGCACGAGGGGACATGTCGTGCTAATTGTTTATTATTCATCACACGAGGGGACATGCCGTGTTGATTGTTATTGTTATTGCACGAGAGGACATGCCGTGCCGATGTGTTATTATCTGATGCACGAGGGGACATTCCGTGCCGAGTGATTGTGAAATTATGCACGAGGGGACATGATGTGCCTTGTGTTGTTCATTATCTGTGCTGAGATGTTAAATTCCTGTTTTTACTGTTACATTTTAGTTGTTACACTGTTCTACTATGCTGGAATTTGTTGCCCCTCTTATCCCCAACATGTTTCTCCCCGTATCTGTTTTTACTTGCTTATCTCCAGTGATATTCTTCCTGTTATTATAGAGAATTGCACAGGTATATATATATGTTGTCGGTCCTAGCCTCGTCACTACTTCGCCGAGGTTAGGCTCGGCACTTACTCAGTACATGGGTTCGGTTGTACTGATGCTACACCTGCACTTCTTTATGTTGCGTAGACTATGCAGCCGGACCCGGTGGTCACTGACGGTCGGAGCATTCCATCAGTTCATACAGGAGACATCGAGGTAGACACACAGACGTTCGTGGGCCTTGGCGTCACCTTCTACCCTTCACTTCAGCTCTGTCTTATCTTATAGTTTCAAAGACAATCATATGTACTTATTTTCAGACCATTGTATTTAGTAATCTCATAGACAGTTCGTGAGCATGTGACACCAGTTCTTGGTTACAATTATGGGTTTTACTTTGAAGCTTGCCATATTAATTTTATGTAATTTGTTATCTTTCATACTGTTAATCATAGCTGCCCTTGTCATCCTGTTCATTTTAGTTGTTATGAGTTTTATTTAGTTCAAAGGTTGGCTTGTCAAGAGGGTTCAACGTTAGACGCAGTCATGGCCCGAAGGTGGGATTTCGCGTCGTGACATATATAGCCAACTTGTCCGAAGGCATCATAGTCTGAAGGCATCATCCTCATAGCCAGAAGACACTATGCCATGGCCTAAGGATCTCTCAATCTTGCACATCATTATTCAAAGGCATCATGGTTCGGAGGCACCATCTTCATGGCCTGAGAACGTCACTTCATGGCCTGCGAATTCCTTACCGCATAATTCATGGCCCGGGACATCATGGTATAAGGACGTCATCCTCAGCGTCAAAAGACAATCTTCATGGTCGTCTGTTACCCATTCTCATCCAACATCTATTCAAGTACCAATAACCATTTTCCAATCCTGATCCATCTTGTCCAGAATATTTTGTTAGTTCTTACAATAACTCCATCGGCTTATTCCACTATTGGATCCAGAACTACACACGACCTGATTCCTGTAAGACAAGGGATATGTAGGTAGCTCAGAAGCCAGAGTGCGGCCTATATCTTTCAAATCACCCAATTCGGTCATTATTTTCTTTACCCGATAACTCTTTCATCTTTTTCGGATAAAGAGGGGTAGATATTGATACCCAATATTTCCCTCATATATTTTGAATATACATGTATACTTTCGAAAGAATGCATATACGTCATCATTTGATTCATAAACCTATACAAGCATTTTCTATAACATTCCATAATTTTTAGAGATTTAAATTAATTTTCTTATATTTAAATTATATAAATATCTAGTAATCATCCTTTAAATTATTTTGCGATGACTTAGTTACCTAAAATTATTATTTGCATCCATAATACATTTTTCAATATTATTTATTCTATTATTCGTAATTACATTATCATTTTTAAGATATTTGTCTAATTTTGCAATAATGGCCTATATTATACAAATAATTACGTTTATTACATTATTTATGGTGTTACTTAGTACTTGCCTAAAGATGGCAAGTACTATCTCTCCGATTCTGTTCTATTTCCGGTATCTGGACGATATTTCGTTTGATTCTATAACATGTGAGTCTGATATTGTTTGGATCTATGGGATCTATACCTTTCCTAAAAAACTATTGTTTTATGAATTTCTCCCTCAAATCGATTTCAAAAACTGATTTGCATGTTTTCTTTCTTTGTTTCCTGTTTATTTTGCTTTGTTTCCTTAAATGTTTGCCCGATTTTGCTCTTCTGTCAATATTCATTTGGCCCTAATTTAGGGTTTTCAGATCTCTTTTGATCGGACCTAAATTGGTTTGATTCTCTAATTTTAGTGTTATTTGTATCTAAATTCACCCTATGCTACTGTTCTTATGTATATTCCATTGATATTTTTTTTCCTAAAAATTAGGGTTTACTTTGTTTTTTTTTCTTCAAAACCGATTCTTTACTGATTCTGTATGTATTGCTTCCTTATTTATGTTTGATTTTATAATTTTTCCTTGTTTACTCGATTCAATCTCTGCTACTATATAAACCACTCCCCTTCCCCTTTAAGACAGACCTGGAATCACTGTAATCTTACTAAAAACATAAGATTTTGTTTTGTGTTCTCTTTGCTATCTCGTTTTATCTCTTGTTTTTGACCGACTGAAAGTCAAGACCAAATATTCTGGGTTCTCGACTATTGTGGTGTTATTCTTGCTTTTCTCGCCTAACTGGTGAGTTACTGTACCTTTTCCATTGTGACCTGTGTTTTTGATCCAGCACATTTAAAGTTTAATTTTGAGCATGATTCTATCAATTTCATATTTGTTCGAGTCTCTCTAGTTCTCTAAGTAATACTTTTCATTCTGAGACTGTTTGTTTTGAATAATATGAATTATCTTCGGTGTTAGCTTAATACCTTTTAATTTTCTTCTTGTATGCAGATTTGTGAGTTCTGCACTTGCCTTGAATTTCTAGATTTCTCTTAGGGTAATACTAGAATACTTATTAGTTCACCCATCCTGAATCTTTACAAAGTTTGTCTTGATATGTTTGATCAGTGCTAAGCCCCTTTTCTGTCACTCATGTACCCTAATAACTTGTTTTTTATCATGTCTTTAGTTCATTTGATTCCCTATGAATTTTTCACTTTTTGCTTTCATACCATATCTAAAGCTTGTACTTAATGCTAACATGCACACTTAGCCTAATTAGACCTTTCAGACTTTAACTTATTATGATTATTTTTAGTAATCCACTAGGCAGTGTCTAGGGCTAGTTTTTATATATAAATCATAATAATAAAACAGATTAGCGTGTTGTCTTACGATGTGTAAGAGTGTAAGATATGATTACTACATATGTCCTATTATCAATATTGAGTATGAGACACCCAACATTGATATTACACACTATGATACTGATAATAATAAAAGTAAAATCTAAACATTGTATAAAACTAGCCTATTGCATATATAGCCACTTTCTGCACTTGTGTGCAGTTGATTTCTGTAAAGCCCTTTCCATGTGTACTGTTCTTTAATGTATTCCAAATCCATTGTGTGTAATATGCTTATGAATATGGCCAAATTGCAATCCATTCCTGTGTGAAGTGGAAACAAGCGGCTATTTGCTGCCTCTAGCACTACCCATCACCAACTACTTAATATTGATGTGCCTCTCCAACTGTTGTTATGTATTTCCTCCTTTAAATCATTTGAAGAAAAGTGACTCGACCATTTGACAATTCTTGGTCCTCGTCCTAATTTCTTGTATCGATCTGTAGGTGATACAATTTTGAGTATCTTTCGTGATGTGCCATTTAGCTTTGCCAAGCTACTGATGTTCACATTTGATCTTAGGATACTACAAAGACTAATGACAATCCCTAGTGTCCTTACTATATGCTTTTGCTCCATATTTGTGCATACCCTCGATTCCCTTACAGTGGACTGAGTAACATATTCTAATACCACCAACTGAAAGTTCCTCGAAAGGTAGACCATGGATACAGAAACATCTCCTACAAAACAGAAAACCATGTTACTGTACCAAATCATCACTATGTTCTCATCCATAAGGATTTGATCATGGTGATTCTGTACGCATTGCACTTCACGACTAATGTTTATCTCCTTGATGTTTGCCTGGATCCCTATATACCATGTTGTCGATAGGTAGGATTTCCATAATGTTATTTGATAGCCTATCATTGCTAGCTCGTTATCCTGACTATGTAGTGTTGGCTTTGCACAGAATTGTTGTACCATAACTGTATCTACATATGACTTCGCACTGTGTATTGCTCTTTTGTAATGTAATAACTCAGTTGCTCCTCCATAATGTGCAATGTCATGCTTGTGCCTTCCTCTACTTCGTTCCCATTGGATTGAGTACGTAGTACTAATACCACCAACTGAAAATTAATCAGAAGGAAGGGCATGACCACAGTAGAATTCCTTGCAAAAAAGAAAACTAGGTTAGCATTAAAAATGATCACCATACTCTCCTCCGTAAGGATTTGAGCATGATGAACTAATGTATTTCCAGTATTCCTTATGATCCTTCTATTCCTTTCCTCTGTATGAGTTTTATTTACAATTCCATCTTCTTCTTTGTAGTCCTTTAGTACCAAATTTTGCTTATGTGATTTCCTTGTCGATGTCTGATTCCCTGCATTAGTTGTTCATGTCCTATTGATCCTTGAACCTCCTTCAGCTATGCACCAGTTGTAACAATGCATCTGTCCGTCCACTTTTTTGGAGATATAAGTCTCATCCCCCTCATGTGCTCTTAAATTGAGTTGCCAATAGTACCTGCTTCTGGGTAGCAGAGTACTCTTTTTCGATTCCTTGCATTAATTCCAAACCACTAACACTGCCCATATTTTTGAGCTGATGAGGTATATCTTTACTCCTTGCTCTCATACTTATGCATATCCATAAATCCCTTCCAATGGAGTGAGTACTAAGTACTAATACCACCAATGGAAATTTCATTATTAGATATTGCATGAGTACAATAACTTGTCCTGCAAGAACGAACACAACGTTATCATAAAAATTCCTACCATGTTCGCTTCCATATAGATTTGAACAAGGTGAGTATATGAGTACTTATGCCCCTTCATTGTATTTCTCACCCTTCTCCCTTTCACTACTTTGTAACTCTTATTCTCAAGTGTGGGAATTGTAATTTATCATCACTCAATATCCTTCTTCCAACACTGTCCAGTTGAGCAAAAGAATGGAACTCAATAGGACCTACATCGAGTGAATAATTGGCTAAATGGTCTGCCAATTTGTCTCCTTCCCTATATATATGAGTCACCTTGGTTTTACATAGCCTCGTCAACCTTTGAATCTCCTCCACAATCCCATTGAATGCTCCATTTTCCTTCAATGACATTTTTCAATAACATAGAGTTTGTTTGAACCCAACTGTGCGAGAGGTGATTTGTATTACAGTACCTAAGGCCATCACATATTGATACTGCCTCCGCCTCTATATTATTTGCTTCATGAATCTGTTGTCCAACATCATATATTACATCTCCTTCTTCATCCCTTAAACAGTAGGCTATAACACTCCTTCCTGGATTTTCCCGCGCTGCACCATCGGTATTTAATTTCACCCATCCATCACTAGGGAATTACCATAACACCTTATTTACCTTTAATATTGGAGTATATTGTTCCATCATTCTTAATAAGTCTGACCATTTGTGTGGAACATCTCTTATTTCTGGTTTCCTACCTTCACTAGAGCTTGCAATGTAGAAGACACTTGATATATAACACGGTTCACTGTTACAGCTTCTCCATACTTGTTGCTATTCCTCCTCTTCCATAGTTCCCAAACAATTATAGCAGGTAGAGCTTGAAACACTGGTTTTAATCTTGGAACAACCTTGAGTGTCCAGCTCCTTATTATAGCTTGCTGCAAATTTAGACTTGCCATCGACAATCCTGCATTAGAGAAAAAATCTACCATGTCTTTTGAGGAGCAGGAGATTGAAAGAATACGTGTGCCAAAGTTTCACTTTGTTGATTGATACAACACCACTATCTAGATGTAGCCATATATCCTATTCGTCTTATTGCGTCATCCAAAGGTAACTTTGCTTTCCACATCTTCCACATGAAAAATGAGATCTTGAAAGGAAGACCTTTCACCCACATGTTCATATAAGCCCTACTAGTATCACATCTACTCCTCAGGTAATTCCATGCCGATGAAACAGTGAATTCATCTTTGGAATCTAGCATCCACAAATGCTTATCTAGTACACCATGTTCCCTGGGAGGTTGAACGTTCTCCAAAATGTGCTTAACAAGATCCTCGGGCAGTAGGGTTCTCAAGCGAGCCTCATCCCATCTATCTTCATTGACAACTTCACAGATATTATTAATGGTCTCATCAATAAGAAAATTTGGTGGTACTTTAAAATAAAGAGCGCCTAAACCTGTCACGACCAAAAATCCATAAAGGTCGTGATGGAGCCGGACCCCACGGTCGACAAGCCAACACTTAATAATTTAATGAAATCTTTATTATAACATTTATGAAATCATTCCTGTATCATTTTCGTAAACAATAACTATCGAACTTCTACTAAGTGAACAATAACATCTTTAGCACATTTAAATGGTAAATAAATCGCGTAACAAATCCAGAACCTGGTATCACAAGTGCATGAGCAAACCTCTAGGAATTTATACAGATATTACAATGCCTGTTGCGAAATACAAGTTGGACAAAAAGTTTAAAAATGAAAATACAATACATAAAGGAAGACTCTGCCGGTTGCGGGTCGTCTCCGGGTGATGCAGCTCGTCTTAGTCTCCAAGTCAGTCATATTGCTGTGAAAGTACCTGTGCAACAAAAATGCACAGCAAGTGTAGCATGAGTACGAAAACAACGTGTACTCAGTAAGTATCTCGCCTAACCTCAGAGAGGTAGTGACGAGAGGTCAACCTTGACACTTGCTAGAGGTCAATTAATATCAAGTATAGTAACGAAATAAATAAATATGAAACAGAGAAAATGTATATAACAAACGAGAATAAATCACATGGTACGATTCCCTCCTTACCTTTTACTCAGATCTCAATTGGCAATTTCCTTCCGTAAATAAAACGTATATATAGATACGGTTTCACCCAAATAGGTTTTTATACTTTAATTAAGGGGAAAACCCTCGGATACACTGTCTTCTATCAAAACATTATGCACGGTTCCATGGAGATAGTAAGTACATAGGAAATGCCGAGGCGTACGGCCCGATCCAACATAAATGTAAATTGTGCACTGCCGAAGGGTCGATTGGCGCAAACCATAGATGCATCTATTAACCTACCGAGGAGAACAGCCCGCTCCCATGAGAGTGTGGTACATAAATCCTACCGAGGCGAACGACCCGATCCTATAAGAGTGTGGTACATAAATCCTGCCGAGGCGAACTGCCCGTTCCCATAAGAGTGTGGTAGGAGGATTTACCCTGCTCGCGAATCAGACATGCGATGCGGTTGCATATAAATAATAGAGTTACCTCGCTCGCGAATGATACCTGCGACTCGGGTACCCATATAGATACACACATTCCAGTAGTACATCAGGAATTCATCAGGAAATAGTTAGCCAAGGAAAGGATAAGTTCTCTTTTCAGATGATTAGGATAATGAAGTTTAACCTACCTAAATATTCATTTACTAATTAAATGAGATTAGACAGTCTCATTTGACCAACAAAAATGCAAGTACAACAAGTAAAGCATGCTAGTGGGTCCTAGGCTACCCGGACATTAGAATAATAGTAGCTACGCACGGACTCCCGTACCTCGTGCATACGTAGCCCCCACAAATAGTAGCACATATTTAACTAGTTCACCTAGGGGGACAATTCCCCCTCACAAAGTTAGAAAGGAGACTTACCTCACTCCGAAATTCCATAACCGGCTTTCAAGCCCTTCCGACGACTCCAATGGATGCACAACGCCCCAAAACTATCCAAATAATGACAAACCAATGAAAATATACTCTAATATTTGTTAACAATTCAAATTATATAAACTCCCATCTCCGCTCAAGAATTGACCAAAATGCCCTCAGGCCCACGTGCCCGGATTCTGAAATTTGTCGAAGATAAACTCTACCCGTAGTCTTACTAGCTCAAATATACAATTGACTCTAATATTCATGCTCAATTCGTGTATAAACCTTGTATTTAACTCAAAACGGGAAGAAATAACTTACCTAGTGATGCTAGATGAAAATCCTCTCTTGAAGCTCCTCAAAATCGCCCACACCGAATGAAATAATGAAGAAATGGCCAAAAATCAAGTTTTAAAACAATCTGCCCAGGCCTCATTTTCGCACATACGGTCCATACCTCGCACCTGCGCTCCCGCAGATGCGCCCAAGAGCCCGCACCTGCGGCTTCCTGCCAAACCAGCCAAACTTCGCACCTGCGGCGACGAAACCTATCAAATCAAATCCAATTGACCCCAAATTTTGCACACATGTCATATTCGACATTAAGAACCTGCTCCAACTTTTGGAATCACATTTCGACCCCGATATCAAAATCTCCACTTTCGGTCGGATTTCCCAAAAACCTTTAAATTTCTATCCATAGCCAAATGACTTCAAAATCACCTACGGGCATCCGAATGCACTTCTGATCGCGCTTCTAACTCTAGAATCACCATACGAAGATATTCCCAGACTCGGAATGCCAAAAAAACATCAATATCACCAAAATGCGTTTCAAGCCAAACTTAGGAAATTCCTTAAAAATTGTTGACTTCCACAATATACGCCGAAACGCTCACGGGTTATCCAAAACATGATCTGGACATACGCCCAAGTCCGAAATCATCATACGAACCTGCAGAAACCTTCAAATTCTTATTTGGAGGCCGTTTACTGAAAATCTCAACCTTAGACACTTTCTCCAACTTAAGGCTTCCAAAATGAGAATATTTCTTCCCAGATCCACTCGAACTTCCCGAATTTCAATTCCGACCATGCGTACAATTCACAATACCTGAAATGAAGCTGCTCATGGCGTCAAACCACTGAACGACGTGCTAGAGCTCAAAACAACTGGTCAGGTCGTTACATTCTCCCCCACTTAAATAGACGTTCGTCCTTGAACATGACAAGAATTGCTCTGTAGTTATCTGAACTCATTGTTTAACACCTCGTGCACCTGCCCGTGCTACCACCACTCAGTTGAATACATTATCTTGATCAAATCAGAAGACATCCTCTTTTATTCATACCATAAGCTCATAACCCAATTCCAACACTTGAAATTCTCTGCCAGGTTTGTTTCCAATATATAAACATTGTATCAACTACCACACGAGGTACCAAACACGACTGCGTACCTTTGCTAAATTAGCACCATGCACCGCATAATTCACCATCTAACCACAAGGACATTTCCTGAACTTTAATAGCCAAAATTCCATGAACCTGATGCTCCCAATGCATCTTTTGATATACATATACATCCTGCCATAGTGCTGACGATACCACCACAACAGAGAAGATGTGTAGAAATTCCTAACCAGCTGCAAAGTTAACCACATATTGAATCATTTCTCTTGACTGAGATCATCATCTCATTAAGAACAAAATAATGGTAATTGTCTTGTAATATACATCCCATAATCTTATCGAACTAATCCCAGATTTATAAATTCCGTCTCACCCAGTATGAACTGCTCAGACAACCAATCACCCCCGACATGACCAATAGTCTCACACGATGCCACAATGCGCCAATATGCCACAATTTGAACATGATACATAAGGAAATGACTCAGGAAGGGACTACTCAGCTCACGCAACTAATATGGACTTTTCTCAGAAAATAGGAAGTATAACATAAGAAAATAAATATAGGGAACCGTACTCAACATTACACTGTTGCGGCGTGCAACCCGATCCAAGTAACATACCCGTGGCGGCGTGCCACCCGTTCCCATCATAAAATTCACATAAGGAGATACACACCGAGTTGGATTGCTCATTATTACAAATTACTTAATATCAGTCACAAGCACACAATGTGAATAATACCATCTTGAGGAGACTGATAGAGCCATATGCTACATAACTTATGCACAACTGAGGTGCGATATATATATATATATATATACTAATACTATGAATCTCAAGAGCTCTCTTGCTCACATAACATCATTACTACGTAGAAACTCAACACATAAAAAATTTATCAAGCCATTTCACAACTCCCAAGTCGATTCTGCTCGCACCGAACTAGGCCTTATGTAAAGACCCGTAAATTTCTTGCTTAAAATAATGCCCGAACGAGTCCCTGAGTTGCTTTTACTGTGGAAATTCCTAAAACGAACCTAATTTGAACAAAAAGTACCCCGGGAGTTAATGAATTAAATTTTCCAGAATTTAGGTGTTATGCGACGCACTATGCGATCGCATAACATGTATGCAGACCGCATAGTGGTCGCATACCGGGGCAGATTATTCTCAAATTTTGGCCCACCTGGGGGCCGTTCTGCGGTCAACTCTGCAGACCACATATTTGACACGAGATTTTAATTTTCTAAACTTTTATACCAGACCCCAGCTTCATTTAAACCCTACCCCCTTTCATTTTAACTGGTTTCTAATCAAAATAGAGAGAAGTGACAGTGGGTTCTAAAGTGAGAAGTCCTCATCTTCCCCAAATTGGTCCTCCATCTCTATGCAGGCCTGGAAATTTATCACGTAGTCGTCATCTTCTTCATCATAAGAGGTAAGTCTTCACCCTATTTCCCCAAATTCTCAGAATTTAGCTTAGAATAAAACACACATAGGTTGGTTCTTGAGGATTAAAAGTTGAGACCTTGCATGCATGTGAATCATCTTCCATAACCTAGTAAAGCGAAACAAGTAGAATAATCTTTCACTAAAAAGGGTTTAGTTAATCTAAGGGATCACATAGTGTTTGATAAAATGCTCAAATGAATTTGAGACTCCTAATTCTAAGGTAAATGTGTCGCATTGTGAACTAGATTGACAGTGCTTGACGGTTCGGTGAATTGCGATAGAAATTAAAAAGGGAAACTCGACTCCAGGTATGTATGACTAACTTTAATCTTTGTAAAATCGCTTTGTGGTGTCCGAGCATACAGTACGTGTATTGGTTTTAATATGGGAAACTGGTTGTTCGAATTGTGTTGAAGCGTGAAGTGTATTCCTTGCCTTTATTTAGTTGATCACCACACTGCTATGCTATGTGAAATGATGCTAGTAAGATAATGAATCAAAGAGTATGAATGTATATGCTAAAGGCAGTGTAACAAGTAATGAAAAGGAGTTGTGGTGTGATGTAATTGAATAAAACGGCTGTAGCGATATCGTATATGATTCACTGTTTGGTCAGGTTTGTTGTGGCACTATTTTCTTTTTATACGTATTATTGGTTGTAAAGAAGCTATAGTCCTATTGTTGAACTTTTCTGTGATTGAATTGTGAATTGTCATTGTTGATATGAGCTATGATTGTTTGGTGGGATCAGGTTGCGCGCCGCAACAGGAGGGATAAGGGTGATATGTGAGAAGTGATAAGGGTATGATCGTGATTGTCTAGTGGGATCGGGTTGCACGCCGCAACAGAAACACACCAAATGATTGTGATTGTCCGGTGGGATCGGGTTGCACGCCGCAACATAAACATAATAAATGATTGTGATTGATAGATGGGATCGGGTTACGCGCCGCAACAGAAGAAATAAGGGTGTAATGTTGAGAAAGGACAAGGGTGGAATTGTAATTGTGTTTTTAATTGTGATTGAGATGAAGTGAAAATTGTGGAACTTCCATTATGTTCTTTCTATATCTTGTGCAGTGATTGTGTGACCCTCTATCTGTCTCTTGCATTTGCATTGTTGAGTTTACTTAGAGTAAAGTTTGTTCTTACATACCATTACAATTCAAATGTACTGACGTCCCTTTTGCCGGGGGTGCTACATTCTTTTGATGATTGTAGGTGGTTCTATAGCAGGTACTCCAAACCACTTACAATAGTGCTTCCTCTACGTCCTATCAGCTGTTTTGGTGTGCCCCTCTCCTCTCGGGGCCCTGTGTGGTCCATGCCACCTCTTTTTCCGGATTTTTATTTTGGTATTTGTGTAAGGTATAGCCGGAGCCTTGTTACCGGCAAGTATTATATAACTCCTTCGTACTCTTAGAGGCTCCGTAGACAGGAAATGTGGGTTATGTATATATGTATTTTGGGCAGTATAACTTGTAGACCACGTAATGTAAAACTGTGTGTTATGTATATTTGTAAGTATTGTACCACATGTTGGTAATGACAAAAATCTTTGATTTAATTTCAGATTGTAAGAATGTGTCGTAATTTAATTGAATAATATACATTGTAATCTCGGGGTAATACGTAGGATGGAAAAAGGAATCCAGGTCCGCTTTACTAGGGCTACCCGGTCGAGCGCCGGTCGTGTCCCTTGGTTTTGGGGCGTGAAAAACTTGGTATCAGAGCCTAAGGTTTTAAAAGAGTCCTAGGATGTCTCGGAGCCGTGTCTAGTAGAGCCCTTCTTATCGGTGTGTTGTCGACCACATCTATAATTAGAGGGCTACATGGACATTTAGGAAATTACTCTTTTCATTGTTATTCTATATCGTGCGGTGAGGTGGAAAGTGAAAATATCCTTGCCTAATTCGTGCTTTGTTCAAAAAATTTCAGTAATGGCACCAAAGAAGAGAGTTCAACTCGGCCTTGAGGCCAATGCCACCCCGGAGGTGACTGTGAATTCTGTACCTGATAGTGCGGGTGAGAGTGACTCCCCGGCCTTGAATCTGCCGGACCCTTCTATTACGGATCAAAGCATTCCTGTTCCTACGGCGGTGGAGGGTGCTGCAATCCCTCCCGCTGATATTCCTGATCCCTCTACGGTCCCAGCTTTCGGTCCCGGTACGTCTCAGGGGGACCTCGAAGGAGCTATTCATATGTTATCTTAGTTGGTGGCCTCTCAGGCCCAAAGATCTCATGTTACCCATGCGTCCTCCAGTGGACAGGGAGATTCCGCCAGCTCCAGAGTCAACTAGTTTCTGCGGTTGGCCCCTCCAGAGTTCTCAGATACGGATCCAGAGGCCGATCCACAGGATTTTCTTGATGGGATGTACAAGACCCTTCGGGTGATGAAGGCTAAAGAGACGGAGAGGGTCGAGTTAGCATCGTACAGGCTGAGGGGAGCAACATATTCCTGCTTCGAGATGTGGGAGGGTTCCCGTGGGGAAGGAAGTCCTCCGGCTAGATGGTGCGAGTTCGTGGATGCGTTCATGGATCACTTTTTGCCTGCCGAGAGTGTGGCAGCCCGTGCTACTGAGTTTGAGTCCTCAAGCAAGGCAGTATGAGTGTTTGGGAGTACCACATGGAGTTCGTAAGGTTGTACAAGTATGCTCCCCAGTTAGTGTTGACCATGGATGCTCGAGTTCGACGATTTGTTCAGCGTCTCAGTCCTTTGGTTGTGAATGAGGCTGCTACAGCGACTTTGCACTCGGATATGAATTATGGAAAGATCGTGGGGTTCGCCTAGGCCACGGAGGATAGAAAGTTGAAGATACGGGAAGATAGGGAGAGTAGCAGCAGAGCTCGGTCGGTGGGTCACTCAGGGAGCGCAGTTGTAGGGGGGAGACCAGTTTAGGGGAGGGGGCCATCAGGGCCATCCAAGTCTTATGCACAGTCACCAGTCAGTGCACCACCATATGTGCACCGTTATCAGCCGAATAGTCATTGGAGACCAGGATCCAACAGCAGGAGACCTCATCAGTCAGGTCATCCCGGAGGAAGGTTCCAGCAGCAGGGGAGGGCTCCGTGCCCTAAGTGCGGAGGGTTACATACTGAGGCCTGTTATTTGGATCACCCGATATGCTACAGATGTGTGGTGAGGGGCCATCTTCAGTGGGATTGTCGTGCGCCCAGCCAGGGCATGGGTAAGGGATTTGCCCAGTCATCCGGTTCTTCAGCCGCCACATCTTAAGTGCGTCCTCCAGCTCCAGCAAGACGTGGTGTAATTAGGGGTGGGGCTCGTGGTAGAGGTGGACCCAGCTGATTATATGCTTTGAGTGGTCGCCAGAGCACAGAGGCTTCTCCAGATGTTGTTACAAGTATTCTGAATGTTCAAGCACTTGATTGTTATGCTCTTATTGATCCGGGGTCATCCTTGTCTTATGTTACCCCGTTTATTGCCTCAAGTTTTCGGATAGAACCCAAACACCTTCATGAGTCATTCTTTGTATAGACTCTAGTTGGTGATTCTATTACAGCAGCACGAGTCTATAAGAATTGTGTTGTCACGGTATGTGGTCGCGTTACCACGACCGATCTTATTGAGCTTGGGATGGTAGATTTTGATATTATTATGGGAATGGACTGTCTTTATTTGTGCTTTGGTAAACTCGACTGCCAAACGAAAGTCATGAGACTCGAGTTTCCTAATGAGCCGGTTATTGAATGGAAGGGGAATGGTGTGGTGCCAAAGGGTAGGTTTATTTCCTACCTTAAGGCCTCGAAGATGATTAAGAAGGGGTGTATCTATCATTTGGTCTGGGTCGCGGACACCGCTTCAGAAGTGTCGGCCCCCGAGTCCGTGCCTGTTGTGATGAGTTTCTTGAAGTATTTCTGGATGAGCTTCCAGGGATTCCGCCAGATAGAGAGATCGATTTTGGGATTGATGTACTACCAGATACGCAACCAATATCTATTCCACCATACAGAATGGCGCCAGCAGAGTTAAGGGAGTTAAAGGAGCAGTTGAAGGACTTATGATAAAAGGGGTTCATTCGACCGAGTGTGTCGCCGTGGGGTGCTCCGGTTCTTTTTGTTAGAAAGAAGGATGGGTCGCTTCGGATGTGTATTGATTATCAGCAGCTCAACAAAGTCACTATCAAAAACAAGTATCCATTACCTCGAATAGATGATTTGTTTGATCAATTGCAAGGTGCGAGGTTCTTCTCCAAAATTGATTTACGGTCTGTATATCATCAGTTGAAGATCAGAGAGCAGGATATTCCTAAGACCGCCTTCAGGACTCGTCATTTTGAATTTTTGGTAATGTCTTTTGGGCTGACCAATGCTCAAGCAGCTTTTATGGATCTTATGAATCGGGTTTTCAAGCCATTTCTAGAGTCCTTCGTGATTGTTTTTATTGATGACATCCTTGTCTACTCGCGGAGTCGGGAAGATCATGCTAATCACCTCAGGGCAGTCCTGCATACTCTTCATCATCACCAGTTGTATGCTAAATTTTCGAAATGTGAGTTTTGGCTAGAATCAGTCGCGTTTCTGGGTCATGTTGTTTCTAGGGAAGGGATTTAGGTTGATCCCCAGAAGATCGCGGCAGTGAAAGATTGGCCTAGACCAATGGCCCCGACGGAGATTCGCAGTTTCTTGGGTCTAGCTGGGTATTATCAGAGGTTTGTGGAGGGATTCTCTACCCTCGCCTCCCCATTGACTATATTCACGCAGAAAGCGATGAAGTTCCAGTGGTCCGACACTTGTGAGAAAAGTTTTCAGGAATTGAAGTCGNATAGCGTATGCTTCAAGGCAACTCAAGAATCACGAGAAGAATTATCCGACGCATAATTTGGAGCTCGCGGCAGTGGTGTTTGCACTAAAATTTTGGCGGCATTATGTTTATGGGGTCCACGTGGACGTGTTCTCAGACCACAATAGTCTTTAGTATTTATTCAAGCAGAAGGAACTGAATCTAAGGCAGCAGAGGTTGTTAGAATTGCTTAAGGATTATGATATGAACATCTTGTACCATCCAGGAAAGGCGAATGTGGTGGCCGACGCTCTCAGTCGGAAGTCTATGGGTAGTTTGGCTCATTTGGAAGCGGATCAGAGGCCCTTGGCTCGGGAGGTTTATAAATTTGCCTGTTTGGGGGTTTTTCTTTCGACCTCAGGCGAAGGGGAGGTTATGGTGCATAATGGGGCAGAATCTTCACTGGTAGCGGAAGTCAAAGAAAAGCAGTTTAGTGATCCAGTATTGGCACAGTTGAAGGAGGCAGTTTTGAATGACAAGATTTCGGCATTTTCACTCGGCAACAAGGATGGAGTGTTGCGATGTCAAGGTAGGCTATGTGTTCTAGATGTAAATAATCTTCGGGAGAGGGTAATGGCGGAGGCTCATAGCTCCAGGTATTCTGTGCACCCAGGTTCTACGAAAATGTATCATGATCTCCAGGAAATTTATTGGTGGAGCGGTATGAAGAGGGATGGCGGACCTTGTATCCAAATGTTCAAATTGTCAACAGGTGAAGGCCGAGCATCAGAGGCCCGGTGGGTTAACCCAGCTTGTGGAAATACCAACGTGGAAGTGGCAAATGATTAATATGGATTTCATGGTAGGGTTACCTCGCACTCAGCGCAAGTTCGACTCGATTTGGGTGATAGTGGATCGACTCACGAAATCAACTCACTTTTTGCCAGTCAAGTCCACCGACACAGCGGAACAGTATGCCCAATTGTACGACGAGGAGATAGTTAGACTTTATGTCACTCCAATTTCTATTATCTCAGATCGAGGGGCCCAGTTCACAGCTAATTTTTGGCAGAAATTTCAGCAAGGTTTGGGTACTCAGGTAAATCTCAGCATGGCTTTCCGTCCACAGACTGACGGCCAGGCAGAGCGGACTATTCAAACGCTCGAAGATATGCTACGGGATTGCGTTTTAGACTTCAAGGGTAATTGGGATGATCATTTTCCGCTTGTCGAGTTTTCTTATAATAAC
>ML259905.1:192790-269604 GCA_005239495.1 Nicotiana undulata | reverse complement strand
AATTGAGTAAGGAATTTGCTAAACTTATGGGGAGTGAGTTTGAGATGAGTATGATGGGTGAGCGAAAGTTCTTCTTAGGCTTGCAAATCAAGCAAAACTCAAATGGAACAATGATCCATCAACAAATATATGTGAAGGAATTGATCAAAGGATTTAAAATGGAAGACTCAAAAGAAATTGACACCCCCCATAGCCACAGCTACAAAATTAGATGTGGATGAACCTGGTTCATCCGTTGATCAGAAGCTATACAGAGGAATGATTGGGTCTTTATTATATCTCACTACCAACAGACCTGATTGTGTTCAGTGTAGGACTGTGTGCTAGGTTTCAGGCAAATTCAAAGGAGTCCCATCTAACTGCAGTGAAGAGAATTCAGAGATATCTGAAAGGCACTACTGATTTATCCATTTGGTATCCTAAAGGTAGTAATTTCGACCTTGTAGGATATGCTGATGCAGATTATGCAGGTTTCCTGGTTGACAGGAAAAGTACTTCAGGCATGGCTCACGTTTTGGGTTCTTTCCTTGTGTCTTGGGCCACCAAGAAACAAAATCTAGTAGCCTTGTCTACTGCTGAGGCTGAATATGTGGTTGCAGCCTCATGCTGTGCTCAGTTTCTACGGATCAAGCAACAACTCATGGACTTTGGTATAGAGGTTGGATGCATTCCTATTTTTTGTGACAACACTAGTGCAATTAGTATGACGAAGAACCCGGTTCATCATAAAAGAACTAAGCACATAGATGTTAGACACCATTTTCTAAGGGATAACTATGAAAAAGGAATGATCTCAATCGAATTTTGTGCTACTGACAAACAAATTTTAGATATCTTTACTAAAGCACTGAGTAGAGAGCATTTTGAGAGAAACGAATTGAATTAGGGATAATTAAGATCACCTAATTGAAAAACAAAAATGAATTTTTTTTTTTGGCTAAAACACTAAAGTGGATAATTAACCAGACTAACCATTGCTCAGTATTATGACTTTACTGCCATACTCTCTTGCCATGTATTAGTATGATTCCCTGGCTGCTAATGATATTTTTCTATCTTTGTAAATTGAGGCAAATTAAAGACTTCAACACGATGAACCTGGTTCATCGTTGTTGGTTCATCTGACTAACAAGGTACGTGTTCATCTCCATACACTTATTGAAATAATTATAGTCACACGTGAGCAGTACTCTATCTATATTTGGTTCATTTAAAATTTTATGTACTTATCCTAAAATGAACCACTTCCAAAGAGTCCCATCGTATCTTAATTAGCCTAGATTTAGGGATCCCTAACCGTCTAATCAATGACACCCCTACAGCAATTAGACTTCCACTTGACTAATAAATCTGCCCGTTGTACAATCAATGACCACATCTTTAAAAGTCCATCATTACCTCCAATCTTCAAAAGCATAATCGTCGAACCTAGTTCTTCATTCCTCTCAAACCAAAACTGATCGACTTTCTTCTCTTCCAAAATTATTCATAAAAATGTCTTCACCACCCCCTGCTTCATCTTCCTCCACCAACCCTGATTATGGGGATGATAATTCTAGTTCTAATTATCCATCAGTATACAGTTCACATTCTCCATCCAGATCTTCAACCCCCCAAAACCCTCTAGTTCTTGAACCTACTCCTGAACCTACACCTAACCCTACTTCAGCCCCCAGGGCGCGTAGAGTGAACATTTTGGCCAGAAAATCAGTTGATTCTGGTCTCGTGCCAAGTTTCTGGATGAAATACTTCAAGCTAGCAAGGTCCAAGATTCTGAATCCTCCAGTGAATCCTTCAAATTCGCTAATGAGGATGAAGCACCAGGTTCATCTGACACTTAACATGAAAATATTGAAGTTGGGTCTGCAACTGGTATGGCTGAGAACATATTTGTTTTGGTTGGGTCGATTGTGGATGTAGAGGTGCCGGATAGGTGGAGAAAACTTGGTAAAAATATAAACCTTGATAGAGAGAGAGAAGGGAGCTCAGTAAGGGGATCTGGGAAGGACGGTTCCACTCTTGCTATTTGTGGCCCCACCCTTGTGATTGATGAAGAAGGAGTCACAGCTTTAGGGGGAAGCATTTCTGGGGAAGCAGCAGCAGGTCTGGAGAGCCTACAACAATCAATAGATGAACCTGGTTCATCTATTGAGGAGACGTTGGCAGATATGCTGAGGAAGTTGGGGGAGTCCTATAATCCCAAAACGAAAAGAACTCCAAAGTCCAAGAAGGATACTACCCCAGTTCCACCAAAGAAGAGGAAGGCTTCATTATCTGCTGATGCTCCTGCCCCAAAGATTCGAGCTACAAGAAGTGATGTTAGGCAAGGAGAAGAAGAATTGGAAAGAACTCTAAGAGAGAGAAAAAAGAAGAAGGTTGCCAAGGGAAAGGCAAAAGTGGGAGAGCCTATTGAGGCAGTTACTATTGATGATGATGCGATAGACCTGGTCCATCATGAGGAGCATCCTTCTCCAGTTGTGGTTGAGACACATAAACCCAAGAAAGCTAAGGCTTCTTTCAAGAAGTCAGCATCTATGTCTGCCACACCCTCAACCATTGCAAAGAGGACTAGGTCTGAGTCAATGAAAGTAAAGATTAGTGATGATGAGGAATGGAGAGGAGGAGAAGAGGAAGAGTCTGGTGAAGAGAGTGACAAATTCACCATGTTTGGCAAGCGTACTATTTTGAAAGGAAAGCTGGTTAAAGATCTTGAGGAATCAGGGATGATTTTCCTGATGGATATCGTGGATGTGCAAGGGTGGAAGGACATGGTTCTTCACCTGGAAGGAAGGTTGGCTAGGAAGGAGTTGGTTGAATTTATGGCCAATGCAGTTGTCAAGGATGGTAGGGTATCTACCAGGGTTCAAGGAGTTGACATCTCGTTTGATGCTAAGGAGCTGGGAGAGATACTGAATATCCCTGCTGAGGGTTATGATGATTATACAAGGCAAAGATGGCCTAATCTGGATGGTATGGCCTCAGCTCTCAATATCACCAGGTTTTTCTGTGAGAATGAACAAGAACCTGAGCCCAGGACAGTATTCAAGAGCGAGATGCGATCTCAGCACAAACTGTTCTTTGAGTTTGTGATCAAGTTTCTGTTGCCAAGACAAGAATGAAGGCGCATTGCCAGCTATATGGACCTCACGCTTATGGAATGCTTGTACAAGGGTAAGCAGATCAATTGGCATGCTTTCATCATCCATCTCTTGGACAGAATTGTGAATGGAACTAAGGCACACGCTATACCTTATGGATTTATTCTGACTGTTGTGCTTTCCCACTTCAAGGTTCGTGTGAAGAAAGCTGAGATGGATACTTCTAAGGACTATTTTGGAAAGAATACACTGCTAACATGTGACTACATTGTAAATGTTCCTGAGGATGAACCTGTTTCATCTAGGAAAATGTCCATTAACAGCAAGGTCAGGTCACTTGTGCAGGAAGGTGAGATAAAGGATACGGAGATCCTTCGATTGAAATCTCGCCTTATTGAGGTTGAAGCTGAGCGGGATGCTCTTAGAACTGAATTAGCCAAAGAGAAGGAGAAGAATGAGGGTAATCTTCAACAAATGCTCTCCCTTCTTCAAGCCAAGACCACAACCTCATCTGCCCCTTCCCAGCCCTAGGAGACCAGTGCCACCAAAACCCCTTCAATGCCTAGTTTGGGATTTTATCTTGTTATGTTTTTTTTTTTGTTCTGCTCATGGTTGCAACTATTTTTAATACATTTTGTGTATGGTGCTTGATCTATGATCTAATCAATGAATTTTCTGTTTGGTTATTGATTCTGTATCAGTTTCTTAAATAGCTTACATTTGATTGGTTTCTTTTGATGATTAATCATGCTTTGCACCTGCAGTTGCCTCAATGGCCATGAGTAATTGTTAATAACTCTGGTAAATTTATCATTTTGCAACTTTTTGATGATGCCAAAAGGGGGAATATATGTGCTTCAAAGATTTTTTTGATATTTTATCACCTAATGAACCTGGTCTCTCTATGATAAATGCTTAAAAACATTACAAAGTGTCTATGTTGGATTGAAATATGTACAGGGTTAAGCACAGAGTTTGTCATCATCAAAAAGGGGGAATTTGTTGAACCAAGTCACTGTATGGTTTTGAAGATTGACAAATGCCTACCCAGTTGAACCAGGTCCATCGAGGCAAACATAATCAAACAGACCCATTGGCACAAGAAGCGTACATGCACAGGAGATAAACATGATCTGTGAATTATCTATGAGCTAAGAGGTTGTCTCCTAAAGCGAAAAGGTTGCAAAGTGATAAGAAGAAAGAGTTCGAATTCATCAAGGACAGACACAATCGAGGAAGTTGAGATGAACACAAACTCTTCCGCCAAGGAAGAGTTGCACTAGAACTGAACAACAACATCTCAACTACTGGCGCTGTAAAATATTGAAGTATTCTTGCTGAAGAATAAATCGCACAAAGACAGAAGTGAAACAAGAACTGAAAGCAAAATTACCAAAGCAATTTTGCAAGCAGAATCCTTGTGCGACACAAAAGCTACTTGAACCAGCTAGAAGAACCAGTTCCATCTGTTATCTTTTGAGTCTAGTTGGTTTGTAGTAGGCGATAAATATTGTATCTTTCAGCTTTATTAGAAGCAATTGTAATAGGTACACATTGATCAAGTTAGAGTTAACTTGAAGTTTGTCGCAATTAGCTAGAGGCTAGTTTGCCACAAAGGGATTAGAGTTAGTCCTTAGGTTTACAAAAGAGTTTATTTTGTAAATGTTGTTTGGCTCAAAGTTGTAGTGAAGAATTTGGGAAAATCCTACTAGGAAGTAGGTCTTGGTTTTTTTACCTTTTGAGCGAGGTGTTTTCCACGTAAAATTGTTGTGTTCTTTAATTTCTGCAATTACTTTTCCGCAAACAGTAGAAATTGGAACACCAAGAAGAACCAGGTTCTTCTATAGAGACTGCACTCGAAAATTGGACACCACACAAATCACCCCCCCCCCCCTTCTTGTGTGGTATTGACGTATAAAATATCACTTTCCATTAAGGTCTTGGTAACCATAGCCAAACGAGTGTGAATCTTGTCTTCTTGAATTAGAAATACTATCATCCCCAGAAAACAGACGATGAATACGAAAACCCAACGAGGAGTCCATCCCATGGAAGTGATGGGAAACTCATCATGATAGATGCGGTAATATGTGTTGTTCCCATAACGCTCGTAAAGGAAGTCGAAAGGTATGTAGGACTTCTTCAAGCAGACTAACTCATCATTCTTTCTAAGACCCATCATTTTCAAAAACCCTCTAGAAGTACGATTTTCCGGTACTAACATACCAGGGCTATCCTAGGGTAGCCCAGCAAAACCTCTTATTTCCTCAAGAAGGGGAGTCATCTCTATATTATCGAAATGGAAAACAACCCTCTTTTCATCCCAAAACATAGTAGCGGCCTCGATCAGTACATTGTTTGGCTGAATGTCCAGCAAAGAAGGTAAATTTCCAAGAATTCTTTTCACATGGTTCTTGTCTCTTAGCGAGAGATTTTCCCACCAGTATAGCAATAAGGGTGAGATACTCCGGACTATGTCGAACCTGGGGACTTCATGCCTCATTTCTGAAACATAGATAAAGTTAGACTTTTCCCCCTCCGGGTTTGACTACTTACACATTAATGATTAGCATATCGGCACGTTTTCTCCAAATAATGCACATATCATGATCGTGCCTGTTGGGATTATGGAAATATCGATGGGATTTGGAAAAGGCTTTCCTTAGAGAGTTATTATGCGGACAACATTCTAATTCATGCTAGGTTTGGACATGATGCAAGCACAGTTAACATCAGAGTAAGGTTTTCTATAGAAGTCTAGATTGGTACCCTCAAGCGGACAACTAGAGAGAGAAAGGCACAAAACCGTCGACTGCACTGTTGGTCGACTATTTTTACCGCAAATAAGCCTTTCCAAATTTAAAAAGGGTAATATAGGAAGAGTGTGGACACTCATCAAGTGCCGATATGGTTATGTGTGCACGAGTGGAATATGATGTAGCGCATGTAATTATGCAAAAATAAAACAAAAACTTGTCAAGTATTTTGCATGATGAAAGCGATAAATGTGGTATTTAATAAAAGTAAAGACAGGAAAGAAATAAAAACAAGGAAGGAGTTAGTTCGTATAATGAAAAAAATTATAATAAAGCGGTAAAAGGGGTAGGGATTGGGAAAGACATAAAGATTAAAGCCAGCGAATATGATCGGCATATTGTAACAAGATTAAAAGAAGAGTTATATGTAAATTCATGTAAAAGGGAAAATAGGGAAGGGGGTGTGCATGTAGAAAATAAACGGTGAATTTAAGCATAAAATAATAAAGACACGCTTATCGAGGGAGACTAATTCACACAGACCAAGTTCATTATGGTAAGAGCCTAAGGATATCCCCAGCAGAGTCGACATGTTGTCGCGCCCCTTTTTCTCGCGAAATCGGGTTTCGACATTGACAATTCTTTTAAAAGAAAGGGTTATTAAAAGAGAGTTTCCACCTAACGGATTAAGGTGCGTAGGGCACCTATTTGCAAATGACTCGAATTTACTGGTTTGCGTAACCAAAGATCGGGTAAGGGCTCAAATTACCTCGAGGAGAAGGTGTTAGGCACTCCTCGAGGTCCACAACGGTGGGTCGCGACCGAACTCAAATCATGTGAATTAGTCTAAGAGAAAAGAAAAAGTTTGGACAAAAATTATTTTAACAGAAATGGAGGGGTCCTAGGTTTTTTAGCCTAAAGGATCACTCCGTGCAACATAAATAATACTTTGTAACTCCCTCAAGATGGGGTGTTACTCATATTATTCTGAGGGCACAGACTATCATCTCCTGCTACCCGATTTCTATCTTTGAGTTGTTTACCTAAAGCGCTCTATTTGATTCTTAGGCGTATCCTATGCGTGCACTACAAGTTCCATGACTATGGTCCAGGAGGAATTTGGACCTCTATTTCAGGGTAGGTCTAGACCTTAACTTAGGTTTCTCAAAAGGAGAAAACTAGGAGACATACAAAAAATAGTTAGGACTTTCAAATAGAAAATAGGATGGGCTCAAATTGACCTCCGCTTTTAAACAGCAAATGCACGCAAACTGATTAGCGTTAACAAGCTTTATTAATTACAGAATCTTATAGGCAGGATATCTATGTGATGAAATACCAGTTTCTTAATGTGATTATTAGAACCTGCAAAGTTTGCCTACTAATTTAGCAAAATATGATTAAGCCTACCATCATGGTATCTAGGTGTTTTTATGCGATAGTAAATAGTGGCAAGTCACAGAAACAGACCTAAAATTTTTTGTTTTTGATCCTATAGGCATGTTGTCTAGTGAGGATAACAACACAATAACAGGCATAAATAACGATTAAACATATTCATGAGTGCATTCTATAACTCGATCCAGTTTCAGATCCTACATGCATGATTTCTATAATCCAAACAGTTTTAAATCCTATGGACAGGATTTCTGAACAGTTTTGAAATCTTATAGACATGATTCCTATAATTTGAACAGTTTTATAATATTATAGACATGATTCCTAGAACATAATGACCGAACACAATAAGACACCTAGAAGCATGATTTCTAACATATAACATTCAACAACATTGTATTAACCGTATAGGCAGGATTTCTACCCCACTTTATAGCGAATACAAAATAAGAACCATTTCTCATTTTACTAATACCCATAATTGTTATTATGAATAATTATTACAGACCAAAATTTAATGAATGAATTACAAAGTAAGTAAAACAATAGGGAGCCTACAGCAGGCCCAAATACACCTGGACAGGCCAGGCCTTCAACTCACAATAGCTCCAAAAGCCCATGTTCATAGATACACAATAACCACTAGTGAATTATTCACCCATATTTCAAGGATAAGCATACAAAACCCAAAGCTCTAGTGAGTCGGATTTCCCAACGGCTTCAAGAACCCAGGGCAATGCTCACACTAGAGAGATTGATCAGAAACAGTTCAAGGAATACTAGGGACCAAATCCTAGTGTGTCAGAGTTCACAAGGGTCTCACATGAACCCTGAATAGTGCTCACACTAGGGAGGCCAGAGGACAGGACCTAAATAGCTTTGGCTTTCAGCCAGCAAAGAATGAGGATTCAGGAGGATCAGATAGAGTAGGATGGGATAAGGGGATGCACTGAAGGACAGAATCACACATAGAACACATACAAACAAATAGAAACATATTTGAACCTAAGCATACTTAATCAAGTTTTAGGAATTAAGAATAGTTGTATGCTAGTAAGGCTAGTTCATAAGCAGATTCATAATGATAATAGAGATTTTAGATCAGACTAAGTCACAGAAAGGGAACACATTGATTAGTAGTAGGTCAGGAACTGATTATGACAGTTTAATATAGGTATCATAACATAGTGAGAACAGAACCAAACATTCCATATTATGACAAGTTTAACAAACAGACTTATAAATTTGTTAAGTTACACATCTATACATGGTTAACATGTTACTAGGAACACGTACGACAGCATGTTTATAACAAACTTAACTAAAAGAAGTCATCAATATCACACAGTTAGGCAGGATTCGTTAATTCAGACTAGGTTCAAACATGTCTCCACTACAAGTAATAGCATTTAGGGAAACATTGCCTAATTGCAGTAACACGTTGAGAAACAAAATCATAATTAATGGCAAAGGATTCAATAACTCACCAGTTAAGATGAGGCAGGGAGAAAGGAATCCAACAGTGTAGCAAATATCACTAAACAGAAGCAAAACACTTAAAGAGTTCTGGCATTGGCTTCCAGCCGGCCAGGAATCAAAACACAGAATAATATTGCTCTAGAGAGTAGGAGTGTACAGTTTTTGTTTATAGTAGTGAAAAGGTTTTCGAATTCTAAATCTTTTTTTTCAGAGGGGAGTGGGGAGGGGTTTAAATAGTGAAGGAATTGAACACATAAACATGGAAATAATTAGTCAAAACACTAAAAAGGAAAGCACTTAAAAATCAGTAAGGAAGGAAAATTTTAAAACCCTAAATTTTTAGGTAAAATATACAAATCGCTAGAAAATAAAAAGGCAAAGAGTCACATGTTGCATAGAAGAAGATGAATATAGACAGGAATATTATTCAAAATCAAAGAATCGAACCAGATTTGGTTCGATGTAAAAGAATCTGAAACCCTAAGTTTAGGGTAAGTAAAAATCGGCAGAAAATAACATACTCGCGCATAATAGGATATATATATAGACGAGATAACATTCAAAATCACATAATCTAACCATTTTTTGTTAGATAAAGAAGAGATCTGAAACCCTAGTTTTAGGGTAACTAAATAAAATCACAAAGATACACAG
Organism: Nicotiana undulata; assembly: GCA_005239495.1. Taxonomy (NCBI): domain Eukaryota; kingdom Viridiplantae; phylum Streptophyta; class Magnoliopsida; order Solanales; family Solanaceae; genus Nicotiana; species Nicotiana undulata. Next base: position 260,219 of record ML259905.1, on the reverse strand, counting down.
AGATTCATAGAGATCCATACCATAAAAGAGCAAGAACGAACAAAGACGGAAAAGGTCAAGGAACTGAACCAGTTTTGGTTCGAAGTTTAAGAGATCTGCTTGCCCATGCTTAGGAAAGCGGTTTATATAAGGTTCTAGTACCAAAGGAAAGTAAAATATGGCAAGAAAATGCTAGGTAATCCCATGTCCGGCGGGATTACGAGAGAAGATTGGGGGAGACGGCTAGGGTTTAGGGAAGAGAGGTGAGAGGTGAGAGCATTCCAAGGCGGAGGGTGAAGGGAAATGGTTAGGGTTAGGGGTATTTGGTTAATAAAAAAAAGGGAGAAGGGATGTGGGTCGTAGATTGATCAACGCCCACCTACACCACTAGATAGTAGCAAGGCAGGGGTCAATGCAGCTTTTACCCGAAGGGGTCGGGATTGAATCCACAGTTACTAAGGTGGGAGTTGAGTTCCTAAATGATCTAGTAGCGTATCGTGTCTCTAATTACACTTCTCATAAACTTGGTTTTGATATTTGAACTACGGTTTAGACTAATTGCAAATTTCTAATTAACTAACTAATGTCTTTTTGTAAGTTTTCTCAATGGATAAAATGGGTTAGGGATATGACTTTCTCCTAGGTGAATACTTAAAGGGGTCTTAAACCTAAGGCAATGACGTTATGTTTGGGGATTGTGATATGGCCAATGCACGAAATTATCCACTCTATACCTCTCGGTAGCTTGAGTGGCTTTGCCCTAATTGACTCTCTCTCGAGACCAATTGGGTGTCACAATTGTGCAAGAAATATAGGCCCAAGTAGGGTTTTACTATCTCTAGGTTTAACCCGTTAATTGGGACTATCTGTTGATACCCAATTTTTTCTTAAATTATTTTCAAATTTGCATATATTCCTTGAAAATCACTTTTCATGATAACTGATATTTTTCCCATAATTTTACATATTTTATTAATTTCTTTTCCAATTTATTCAATATTTTTATTCAATAATTATACATAAATTGTATTATAAATAAATTCAAAATATTTCCCCAGCTCAATGTGTTATTTTAATCCTATTAGGATTTAATTATTTCACAAATTATCCAATTTGGCATTATTTAGCTATAATTACAGCAATTTTGCAATTACGGCTTAATTGTAAACTTTATGCTATTTTAATTTAATAATTAATCATTATTATATTTGATATTAGCTAATTACCTTAATTTTCATTTACTTAGCATTAATTTCATTTTACGTAATTATTGGCTATTTTATTAATTATTTACCTATTCTTATGGGTATTTAACTAATAGCCGCTTTTAAAATTTCAATTATAGCTTTAAATTGAACCCAATACCCCAACCCATCTGATTTAATTAATCCAATTAACCCAGCCCAAAACCTAAATCTCTACCCGGCCCAACCACACGACCAATCTGAGCCATTGATCAATTTGAATCAACGGCCCAGATTAGTGTTACCATAATTAACCTAGGACTAACCCCTCGACCCCTCATTCTCACTTGGTCACTAATCTCTCTACTCTCTCTCTAACTCTCCAGCTCTCTAGAGACTTCCAGTCTCCTCTCCGCCTCCGATGAGGTCCTTCATCTTCTCCGGCTGCCTCTTCAGCAGAGACCAGGGAGCCTTCACCATCCTTAGGTCTCCTATGGCTCCTTTACGCCGGTAATGCTTTCCCTAAGGCCCTCAAGGGACGAGGACCAGTCTACTCACACCTTTGGCTTGTTCTCTCCTGTCTCAAGCCTTCATGGCTCGACCTCCAGTAAGGTTTTCACTACTTCCGACTAGATTCGGTGATTTCTACACGAACTCTCTCTTTCTGGGTTCTCACTTTGAAACCCTAACTTCTAAACCTCTTATTCTCTTAGATCCGTAATAGATCTATACGTATTATGAGGTTTTTTCCTATGTTCCTTTAAAGATTCTCCTATTTTCTTGCACGATTCTTTGTTTTTTCGAAAAAGGAACTAGGGTTCTTAAAACCCCTTTTAAATGATTTTCTTTCTGATTTTTTTTAGTATTATATTGTGGTTATCATTACGTTTGAACGTTTATTTGAGGTTTTTCCCCTTGTTGTCTGATTTTGTTAAAACCCTAGATCTATAGTCGTAATCTTGAGTTCCTGAGTTTATTTTTCGATTGTATGTTTACATGTTCTATTATGTTTATTGTGTTCTCATGAATACCCTGTGATTCCTTGACTTTTACCCTATGTTTGCTTGCTATCATTCATGCTTATTATGTGATCCTACTCTATCTTTGTTCATCAATGTCTCTGAATCTTCACTTCTCCTGCATGTGTTATGTTTATTCTGTAATTCATGTTATGTGAGTCCCTGATTCTTATGATTTTACCCCACTCGGCTTCTTAGGATTTTTTATTTTTGTGAGTTTTATTCTGTTTGATCTCATAAATTGTGCTAATTTCTCTTAAATCGACAATACTTTGTATTTTGTGAGTCCCCGATCCTCGACATTAATTCTTCATTGATCTCGCATGATTCTCTACTGATTTCAACTTGTGAAATATTTTCTGACCTTATTCTATGGTCAATTATGTTGTTAACTGATTTTAAGCATTTTTCCTTAAATAAAGCATGATGAACGTAGTCTCTATTATGTGTGATATATATGTATTATACCTATGATGTTTCCTTATTGATCATACTCAGCCTCATACGATTCTCTTGCCTTATTTTACCACTTGTCCATTACCGTTTGAGTTGGACTCCTTAATTAACGGGAGTCCTTATAATGATTTGATTCTAATTGATACTTATTTCTATAATTACTACTGAACTATGATTCTTGCCTTATTCTCTACTTAGTTTTAAACTATAAATACACTGCTCTTCTCATCAACGAGAGGGCATGAGTTAAAAAACTCTCTCCCACTCAAAGCTTCTTTCCTTTCTTTCTTGTTACTTGCTACTGTTACTAAATTAGCCGGCTACAAGCCAAGGCTAATTATTGCACTCTCTTGTTCCTCACTTTGTGTTTACCCTCTTTACTGGTATGTTCTGATTTTAAATTCAAGTCCCAAAACCAATATGTTTCTTTTACTTCTTCAGTTTATCATGTTTGTAATCTGTTTCTATCTATGGTTTTGCTGCTCAACATATAATTAACATATTTACACTACTGCTTCATCTAGCATGCTAGTTATAACCCTCTTAGGATATTCCTGAACATGTTTTACTTCCCCTGGTAGTCCATCTCAATGAGGTTCTACCCTTTTTTGAATGTTTGTCTACTTGTTGTCTAGTTTTCATATGCATCTACCTTTCCAAACTGCTGAAAATCCATACCGTTAGTTATCCACAACCCATTAGCTCCCCCTTAGCACTTCTAACTCTATGCAACCATTAGCAATTCTGGAACTTATGACCTATTGAATGCTCTTCTTTGAAACTTCTATGCTTCTGCTTGTTATATGTTCACCATACATGCTCTACTTTTCTCTAATCCCCAATGATCCCTGTGTGAAGTACTGTGATTTGGTTGTGCTGAACCTATGGGTATTTAGTCTACTGTCTGTTAATTACCCTACTCTTGTTCAAAATATTTTATTACCAAACCCCCTTTCATACTTTTTATAAACTTCAACTGAGTCTTTTCAACACTGTTTCTTGTCAAAACCTTTTTCAAACATATGTCAAGCACTCTCACTTTACTCCTAAGTCCATAAGTTCTGACCCCTCGGTGTGAGCACTTCCTGGGAACTCTTGAGGTCCTTAGGGAACTTTGACACACCTGGATTATGAAAGGCTGTGAAATACCATATAGCAATGAGGTTTGGAGGACTTGTGCCTATCTGTAGGCTCTCTATAGTATAGCTTCTTTTTTTTCTCATTTTAAATTATGTAATTCATAATCCTTGGTCTGTAATAACTTATTGTAAACAACTTTGGGGATGGATAGTGAAAACGGAGAAGGGATAACCATGCATGCTAAGGGTTAGAAACCATGATATTAGGCTTACATTACCTGTGTGTGCAATAGGAATCATGCTTAGGACTAATGTGTGCATTAGAAATCATGCTTTTAGGACTTCATGAATCTGTTTTCAATATTTTGCCTCAATGTTGTCATGTCACTTTCTGTTCAGTAAATAACAAAAAATGTTGCCATGTGATTATGTTCATGCATTCTAAATCTGAATACTGCCTTAAACGAGTATTAACAAATCTGCACTTTACCATGTTGCACGTAGAAGTCTTGTCTTAGGTAAGAAACTAATAAACCGTCACTCTTGCATACTCTGAAACTATGCCAAGCTACCATGTCTTTAAGGCTTTCATGTTTACTGCTTTAACAAACAGCATGTCTCTAATTTATGTTCACGCCTACCACTTAGAAATCCTACTCCCAGGATAATAAAATCAATATAAATTGTTGTTCATGTGCATTCAAAAATCATGTCCAGTACTGTGACTGCTTTGCATTTAGATAACCTGTTTTTTTAGGAATTCTGCATATAAATCATCATGCCTTGTATGCGCATTAGATATCATGTTATAGGATCTCACTCGCTCAATTACTCTTAGTCTAACTATTGATGCATGAAAAAGGGCATAAAACAGTTTTACTCTAAACAACCGGCAATAATCATGTATATTCACAACACCTAGAACATCATGTTTAGGCACACAATTCACAACTGTTTTTCTTAATTCTGGTAACTATTATACACTGTCCCATGCCTAGGAAAGCCTTAGGTGAATATATTGATAAAAATGGAAAGTTGTTTGTGTGTATATTGCTTAATGCTTAACAGGTCTTATAATCAGTAGGCAAACCGATTAGGGTCTGTTTCTAAGTTACAAAAAACAAATCTGCATGCCTGTTTATTCTCTAAACTCATTTAGACACCAGGTCTTAGGGCATGAACTATAATACTGCCCTTATATGTGTTTGAGTTGTGCTAATTATGTGCATCATTTGTGGAGGTAAATTTGAGCCTATTATGTGCTCCTATGTGTTCCCATTTACTGCAGTCTTGTGTGTTCTTTACTTGTCGCTTTAGAATTTTACCTTTTAAACCTGAGGATCTGCCTAGTATCTCCCTTTAGGATAGTAGTCCTAACTTCCTCCGGGACTAATAGGAAGGGACGGGTAATAGCACGCAATAGAGTTCGTGACCAACACGCGCTTTAATTACCTTCACGGGGTGGGAAAGGGTAGAATATGGATATGATGACCGATGCGCTATTACCACATGTAGCTCCTCTTCGAGGAGTAATTACCGGGTATTGTACTGATGTGATCCATATTATTACAAACCTAGGATGTCCTTTACTTTAATGTTAGATTGTAACTCTTTTTTCAAAACTTAGCCTTTCTATAACTTTTTTTTTTCAAACACTTGCATGCTTAAGATTTAAATCCCCTCTTATCTGAGCCTTTATTTGTTTGTTTGCTAATTGTACAAATTCAAAAAATTATTTGGCCGGGAACCACACTTGTGGATCTTGAGGGGTGCCTAACACCTTCCCCTTGGGATAAGTTCGATCTCTTACCCTATCTCTGGTTTAAAATGTAGTTGTAAATGAACCCCCTAGGTGCCCTAACGCACCGTTAAAATCGTTAGGTGGCGACTCTCAAAAAATGCAAACCCCTTTCCCAAAAGGAAAGAGTTGCCTCAACCTAAATGTCCTGAACCCGACCTCTGCGAGGAAAGAGGGGGGCGCGACAGTATGGCGACTCTGCTGGGGATTTTTAGGCTTTTACCATTTCAAATTGTTTGTGAATTTGTGCCTTTATTTTTGTTTAATACTTGCACCCTTTCCCTTTCCCTTTGTGTGCAATTAATTATCTCTTTGAAGTATTTATTCCCTCCCAAAAACGAAACTGACATGTTTCTTTATTTTACTTTGTAACTGCATTAAATCATAATTGTTGTATCTACCGCTTTCCTTAACGTGCAAATACATGGCAACGTGTTTTTAATGCTTATTTATTATTGCATAAGCATGCTCAACATCCATACTCCACTCGTGCCAAACAAAATATTGTAGCAACACTTGATGAGTGGTTGCGCTCTTCCTATATTATTACCCCCTAAATTCGGAAAGGCTTATTTGCAGTAAAATTAGTCGATCAGCGGTGCAGTCGACGGTTCCGTGCCTTCCCCCTTGAGTTGTCCGCTCAAGGGTACCAGTCTAAAATCCCATAGAAACCTTACCCTGTTGTATTGTTGCATGCATCATGGTCAAACCTAGTCAAGCTAAAGTGTCATCCGCACGATAGCTTTTAAGATAGCCTTATCCAAAAGTCCACCGGGTTTCCCTAAAACCCAAATAGACATCATCACGTTCTGTGCATTTATTTGGAGAACTTAATGCTTCATGTTAATTGTTGATATTAAACAGTCAAGTCTGGTGGGGGTAAGGGCCTAACCTTATTTGCCTTGCAGAAATATGAGGCACGAAGTCCCCAGATTCGGCATGGTCTCCAACATCCACCCAAGACTACTGAGTTGGTGGGAAGATCTACACTCCAGTGACAAGGCTCTCGTCAAAAAATACTTGGGCAATCTACCATCCCTCCTAGAAATCCAGCCTAACAAAATGATAATAGAGGTTGCTGCCTTATTATGGGATTGTGAAAGGTCCGTGTTCCGCTTTGGGGACATTGAAATGACACATTTATTGGAGGAAATAGGAGGACTAGATGGCCTAGTGTGGGAAACCCCGGGATTGCTAATGCTTGAGAACCGCATAGGCAAAGGTTTCCTTAAGATGATGGGTCTGAAGAAGAATGAGGAACTGGTTTGCTTGAAGGATTCGTACCTCCATTTTGACTATTTGTACGAAAGGTACGGCCAGAGCAAATCATACCGTACCTACTATGATGAGTTTGCTATCACCTCCCTGGGACACATCCATCGTAGAGTGTTCGTCTTTATGTTCTGCTTTTTGGTTTTGATCGTGTTTCCAATGAAGAAGGAGAGAATTCATACCAGACTAGCCATGGAAACTAAAACATTAATGGAAGGGATTGATGGGCAAGACTTAAGCATTGTGCCTATGAACATTGCAGACATATATCGGGCCTTGAAGAAGTGTCAACAAGGAGGAAGACATTTCGAAGGTTGCAATCTATTACTTCAACTTTGGCTCATGGAACACCTCCAAAGAGGTGAATACCGACAAGACATTCATCGAAGGATCTGGGATGACCACATCGCTTTCCATCACCCGAAGCGAATGAATTACATCCCCGACATGTTCGCTCAACCTGAGAATGCTGAAGGATGGGTTGAGCTCTTTAAAATTTGACTGAAGAACAGGTTCAATGGATGTTTGAGTGGTTTTCGACAGATGAGTTCATCATCCGATCCCGAGATGCACCGTTTCTAATACTGATTGGTTTAAAAGGAACATACCCTTACGTCCCTCTTCGAGTTATGAGGCAAGCGGGTAGGAAGCAAGTCATACCCAGGGTCGACAAAATGGGCCATCTTCGAGCAGACTTTCAAAATGATGACAGTCCTCACAAGTGCCAAGCTCAGCACCTGTGGCACTGCAAGATTATACTTGAGAAGGACACCATCGAGCCAGACAGGTATCATGTCGGTTTCACCCCTTTCTATCCTGGTTGGTTAGAAGATAATCGAGGTAATCCGAGCAAGCCAGGGTACATCTAAGGTCACAGGGTTATAGATGAAAGGGTTGAAGCGCAAATCAAGTTCAACCAGCTGCATAAAAGGATCCGTGAATGTGAGGATGAGCACCGCGAAATACACAAATCTAACAAGAAGTTGATCGAGGTAGTGGAAAGACTTGGCTATCAGCACAAACAAGAGGCTGGGATACTTAGAACGAGGCATAGTCGATCTAGAGGAGAAATTCATCAAAAGGGTCGAAGACTGTCAAAGGGCTGAGGGAACCGAAGGTGGACATCTAGCCAGAGCATACATGTTGCTAGGACTTCGCGAGCTGGGAAAGATGTTCGAGGGAAGTAGGAATATCGAATCTGGGGAAGGTCCTTCTGGGACTAAATAGATAGGAATGTCTTTATTTTTCTTTATCCATGTAATAAGGCCAGTGGCCATTAGTGACTTTGTTTCTTTCGTTTATTTAGTGTCGTTTTGGGGATTTGTCTATTTTTTATCAATAAAATGAGGCATTTAGCATTTTAAGTTCTCCAAATCAATTTGTCGATAGGCCTACCTCGGGCATAAAGAGGTTCCCATATTAGGACACGTTTTACATTCTCGCACTATGTGTTTAAATACTGCAATATTTTTTCATAACCCTCACTGACTCGGCTACCTTTTGTTTTGTTTCTTTTCTTTATTGTTATCCCCCTCCCCAAAGGTTAGTTCGTGCATTCTGGCATCATCAGCTTATCGCACAAGATCCAAGGGCCCTCCACCTACTCCTCCTCCTAGTCCTCCTAAAGGCAAGAGCAAAGGAAAGAGTAAGATGGCAGAATCTAGCGGCATCAGGAAGGAAAATATGGTTGAACAGGTAGAGGCCAATGATGGCCAGGGTATCCGGGTTTTGAATGAGAACATGTCACCACTGGAACAGAAACTGCTGAAGTTTCAAGAGGAACTCGATCAGGTCCGGAATCTGGCAAACCTGTCATTTTCCCTTAATGTCTTAGACGTCAACTTTCCAAGCGCTCAAAACCCTACACCTCCACAAAATATCCCAAGAAAACATAATCATCCTGCACCACACCATCACGCCACTCCGCCAAGAACCAAACTCTCCCGGCACAGTGAAATACTTGCCACACCCCAAACAACACCCCATTACTCATCCCAGAACCTTAAAACCCCACGAAAGACCATTTCCACGCCTATAACAATCCCATCTATGTGGAAACCATAACCCACTCCACTCCACCTATCCCACACCCGTCCGAGACTGATGAAAAGGACCTGCTTATCAAGAACCTGGCTAAGGAACTAAGGAAATTGACCATACGAGTTCAGGGTGTTGAAGGAACCAAGGGAATCGAAGGGTTGAATTACGAAGACCTCTACATACAACCTGATGTCGAACTGCCCGAGGGGTACAAACCTCCAAAGTTCGAAATGTTTGACAGTACTGGTGCTCCAAGGGTCCATCTTAGGACCTATTGTGACAAGTTGGTTGGCGTAGGAAAGGACGAAAGGATCCGCATAAAGTTGTTCATGAGGAGTTTGAAGGGAGATGCATTGTCTTGGTACATCATCCAAGACCCCAAGAAATAGTCGAACTGGGTAGGGATGGCGTCTGACTTTGTGGACAGATTTAGATTCAACACATAGAACGCACCAGACGTGTTCTATATTCAGAATTTGAAGAAGAAACCCACAGAGACATTTTGCGAGTATGCTACTCGCTGGAGGTCTGAAGCTGCTAAAGTCAAACCCGCTTTAGAAGAGGAGCAAATGAACAAGTTCTTTGTCCGGGCTCAGGACCCGCAGTACTATGAACGGTTGATGATGATTGAGAATCACAAGTTCTCTGATATTATCAAATTAGGGGAGCAGATTGAAGATGGTATTAAGAGCGGTATGGTTACAAATTTTAAAGCCTTGCAAGCTACAAACAAGGCTTTACAGTCCGGTGGTGTGTCTAAGAAAAAGGACGTGGGAGTTGTAATAGTTGCACAAAGAGACAAATCCCCACTCAAATACCAAATTTATCCAACACCTCCACTCACATACCAGCCAACCCCGAATTACCAAGCACCCTCACCTTCGTACCAAACTCCTCCACCCACCTACCAATCTCCACCACCTACTTACCAATCTCCACCACCCACATATCAACCTACTTCACCCAGATACTCGCAACCCGCTCTTGTTTACCATACTTACAGTTCTCAGCCATCTCATTACCAATCACCCCCTACCCGTCAAAACTTCCCTAGACCTCAGCCTAATTTTGATCGTAGACCTCCAAAATAGTACACTGCCATAGCTGAACCTATCGACCAGCTGTATGAGAAGCTCAAAGTTGCTGGTTATGTCACCCATATCCCTGATGCCACTCCTGAGAACCCTTCTCAATGGATTAACCCAAACAAATCATGTGCATACCATTCCGGCATGAAGGGGCACAACATTGATGAATGCCGCTCTTTGAAAGATAAGATACAGTCCATGTTGATAACAAGATCATTGTGGCGAAATATCCCGCTCCGAATGTCCGCAACAATCCTTTGCCAGACCTTAAGGGTGGAGGTATTCATATGATTGAAATAGAAGATGATTGGGATCCCGAGGGGTCAATCGGGTTGATCGCAGAGGGCGATAACCCAAAGAAACCCGCAGTCACTCTCAACCAGATCATAGTCCAGATTCAACTATCTGAGGATGTTGAGGTGAACATGTCTACACCACTTGAGTTTGAATCGGCGCCACCTGCAAAGGCACCAGTGCCGATTGAATTTGAGTTCGTGTCTACGGCAAATGCACCCGCACCATTTGAAGGATTGGGGCAAAACAAAGCACTGCACATCACCGTGCAATGCGAAGATTATTTCATCACAAGAATCTTGATTGATGAGGGATCCAGTCTTAACATTAGTCCACTGATAACACTCAAGAAATTGGGTAAAGGGCTGCATGAGATAAAGGATGGAGCAATCAACGTGAAAGCCTTCGATGTCCACCATTGGTGAGATAAGCCTATGCCTGCAAATGGGACCGACTTGGTTCGAGGTTGACTTCCAGGTGATAGATGTGCCAGCGTCCTACAATCTGTTATTGGGACGACCATGGATCCATGTTGTTGGGGCCATAGCATCAATGCTACATCAGGCAGTGAAGTTCGAGTGGAACCACCAAGAGGTGATTATTCATGGTGACGGTAGCAACCCTATTTACAATCGCCAAACTATTCTGGTGATCGGAGGAAGAAGAAAGTTGGGTGGAGAAACTTACCACCACATTGAACGGGTCAATGCCATTGACAAGGACAAATGGTGGTATAGCAAGATCAAGAGTATATTAAATCAGAATGGGTACGAGCCTGGCAAAGGGCTCGGCAAGAACCTTCAATGAATCTCCAAACCTATCAAGATCAAAAACCATGACACCACTTTTGGTATGGGGTATGACTACACTTGGGAAGAGTACAACGACTGGTCGCCACCTTGGAGCGGTCCTTACTACCCATTGGAGTAGCCGATACCGCATCTGGAGCAGACCTTCCAGCAAACCGACATTATTTATGGGTCAGAGGAGGAAGAAGCACTAGCAGCAATGAGGAATTTGTTTCTGGAGGACGATAATATGGATTGTTGTGTTGTTCTCGAGGAGGAGGGGGAGGAAGGCCATTCCATACAAACTGTGAACAGAGGGACATACCTCAAGAACTGGTCTATCAGGACAACCAAAGCCCGACGAGCCTCGGGGTAGCAAGGCTAAAAAAAGCATTACTTATTGTTTTATTTACTAAAATGAGTTTTCCTTTCTGCATTTTTCAATTCCTACAATAAGATCTTCAATGTTCAAACAATTACTCGATTTATCAAAGCACTTTCCAATTTTTCTTATGAATCCAATATTTATTGCTACTATTTTTTCTCATTACTTTATCTATACAGCATTACTATTACTTGTCTTGATGAACCGATGACTATGACATGCAATGAGACAATGCAGCAAACGGGCGTTGATTTAGAGGAAGATGATATACCCGACGAGATTGTCAAAGAAGTCGAAAACTTTGAAAACAGACCTAAGTCCAACCTGGACGAGACTGAAGTTATCAACCTGGGCGATTCAGAAAACATCAAGGAAACACGGATCAGCATTCATTTGTCACCATCAGAAAAGAGGGAATACACAGAGTTTCTTAAGGAATATGAGGACATCTTCGCATGGTCGTATGATGACATGACTGGTCTAAGTACGTCTATTGTGGCTCACAAACTACCAACCAATCCAATGTATCCACCGGTAAAGCAAAAGCTTAGAAAGTTCAAACCCGACATGAGTTTGAAAATCAAGGAAGAAGTTACCAAGCAGATCAATGCCAAAGTTCTAAGGGTAGTGGAGTACCAGACATGATTAGCCAACATTGTACTTGTTTCGAAGAAGGATGGGAAGGTTAGAGTCTGTGTCGACTACCGGGATCTCAACCGGGCCAGTCCGAAAGACGACTTCCCTTTGCCAAATATACACATCCTGATTGACAATTGCGCCAAGCATGAACTACAGTCATTCGTGGATTGCTTCGCCGGTTATCATCAGATTTGGATGGATGAGGAAGATGCAGAGAAAACAGCTTTCATTACGTCGTGGGGAGTATACTGTTACAAGATGATGTCATTCAGCCTAAAGAATGCAGGGGCCACCTATATGAGGGTTATGACCATCGTGTTCCACGACATGATTCACAAAGAGATCGAGGTATACGTGGGCGACATTATTATCAAGTCCAAGAAAGCCACTGACCACATAGAGGATTTGAGGAAGTTCTTTAATAGGTTGCAAAAATACAATCTGAATTTGAACCCCGCGAAATGTGCATTCGGGGTTCCTGTCGGGAAGTTGCTGGGATTTATTGTGAGCCGCCGGGGAATAAAATTGGATCCGTCAAAAGTCAAGGCCATTCAAGAACTGCCGCCGCCAAGGAACAAGAAAGATGTGATGAGTTTCTTAGGGAGGCTTAATTATATCAGTCGGTTTATTGCATAGTCTACAGTTATCTGTGAGCCGATCTTCAAGATGTTGAAGAAGAACGCTGCAACCAAATGGACGATGAGTGCCAAAAGGCTTTCGATAGAATCAAGGAATATTTGTCAACATCACCAGTCCTAGTACCACCTGAACTAGGTAGATCTCTGTTACTCTACCTTGCCGTGTTAGATGGAGCTTTCGGCTGCGTTTTGGGGAAGCACGATGAAACAGGAAGGAAAGAGCAAGCAATTTATTATCTCAGCAAGAAGTTCACTCCATATGAGGCCCGGTATTCTCTATAGGAACGCACCTGCTGCGCTCTAACTTGGGTAGCTCAGAAGATGAGGCACTACTTCTGTACCTACACAACATATCTCATATCAAGAATGGATCCATTGAAGTACATCTTTCAGAAGCCCATGACCACCGGCAAGCTAGCCAAGTGGCAAATCCTGCTAAGCGAGTTCCACATTATCTCTGTAACTCATAAAGCGGTCAAGGGACAGGCACTGGCAGACCACCTCACTGAGAACCCTGTGGACGGAGAATACGAGCCCCTAAAAACGTATTTCCCCGATGATGAGGTATCATTCATAGGAGAAGACATTGCAGAATCCTATGACGGTTGGAGGATGTTCTTTTATGGAGCAACAAACTTCAAAGAAGTTGGCATTAGATCAGTCCTAGTATCATAAACTGGTCAGCATTATCAAGTATCAGCCAAACTCAGATTCCCTTGCACCAACAATATGGCAGAGTATGAGGCCTGCATTCTAGGGCTCAATATGGCCATTGACATGAATGTCCAGGAGTTGTTAGTGATCGGTGACTCGGATTTGTTGGTACATCAGGTACAAGAAGAATGGGCAACCAAGAATTCCAAGATACTACCATATATGCATCACGTACAGGAGTTGAGAAAGAGGTTCATGAAGATAGAATTCCGGCACGTCCCCAGAATACAGAATGAGTTCGCTGATGCATTAGCTACTTTGTCCTCAATGATCCAGCATCCGGACAAGAATTTCATTGATCCTATTCCCGTAAAGATCCATAATCAGCCAGCTTATTTTGCCCATGTCAAAAGGGAAGCAGACGGAAGACCTTGGTTTCATGACATCAAGGAATATTTGGCAAAAGGTGATTACCCAGAGCTTGTGAGTCCCACTCAAAAGCGCACACTTCGGAGATTGTCCAACAACTTCTTTCACAACGGAGGAATCCTGTATAGGAGGACTCCCGATTTGGGATTATTGAGATGTGTCAACGCAAAGGAAGCATCCAAGCTACTAGAAAAAATTCATGTTGGGACCTGCGGTCCACATATGAAAGGTTTTGTCTTAGCAAAGAAGATACTCTGGGCTGGTTACTTTTGGATGACCATGGAAACGGACTACATCCAGTATGTCCGAAAATGCCACCGCTGCCAGATACATGGGGATATGATAAAGGTACCTCCAAATGAGCTCAATGCAACAAGCTCACCATGGTCGTTCGCCACTTGGGGCATGGACGTTATTTGACCAATCGAGCATGCCGCCTCCAACGGAAACAGGTTCATTCTGGTAGCCATTGATTAATTCACTAAATGGGTCGAAGCAGCCTCCTACAAAGCAGTTAATAAGAAAGTCGTGGCCGACTTTGTCCGCGACCGCATTATTTGTCGGTTCGGGATTCTAGAGTCAATCATCACCGACAATGGTTCCAATCTCAACAGCGACTTGATGAAAGCCATGTGTGAAACTTTAAATATTAAACACAAGAATTCCACATCTTACAGACCTCAGATGAATGGAGTTGTAGAAACCGCCAACAAAAACATCAAGAAAATATTGAGAAAAATGATAGAAAAGCATAAGCAGTGGCACGAGAAGTTATCATTCGCTTTACTGGGATATCGCACCACACTCCGCACATCAACTGGGGAAACTCCCTATATGCTGGTTTACGGTACAGAGGCTGTCAATCCAGCCGAAGTCGAGATTCCATACCTAAGAATTATACAGGAAGCCAAGCTCAACGATGCAGAGTGGATAAAGGGTCGTTATGAGCAGCTAGCTCTCATATACGGAAAGAGAATGAATGCAGTCTGTCACGTTTAACTCTATTAGAACAAAATGACCAGAGCCTTCAACAAGAAACTCAAGCCAAGACATTTCTCGCATGGGCAGCTGGTGTTAAATAAAATCTTCCCACATCAGGACGAAGCCAAAGGGAAGTTCTCTCCCAACTGGCAAGGTCCGTACATGGTTCACTGAGTGCTCACAATAGGAGAACTTATACTCGCACAAATGGACGGAGAAGTTTGGCCAAACCAATCCATTCAGATGCAGTCAAACGTTACTATGTATAATCCTTATGATTTTATCAATGATATAAATTTAACTACGCCTGACCTTATTCCCGTTTAAGAGGGGATACGTAGGCAGCCCTATGGGTTTGGTCACAATTCAATAAAAATTATATTTTCCCCCGCAATTGGAAACTGGGGCAGAATTTTGAGGAGGACCCTCAAAATTCCGAAGCAAGTTCAGCTGATCGCCGCACGTGCAACAGTCAGAAGCATACGTCCGTCAAAATGGGGCAAAATTTTGAGGAGGACCCTCAAAATTCCGAAGCAAGTTCAGCTGATCGCCGCACGTGCAACAGTCAGAAGCATACGTCCGTCAAAATGGGGCAAAATTTTGAGGAGGACCCTCAAAATTCCGTAGCATGAGAGGTTGCAATGTCTCAAACCGTGTCACAGTCGTCGGTTCATCTAAAACTATTTTAGATTATATGTTTATGTTATACTTTTACAAAATCATGCATACTTATTCTTGAAACAGCTTGTATAGCAAATGCTACCCCAATGATATAGACAGTATCATCAGATCAAGCCGAACGAGTCAAGCAAAGCCAGCGGGGATATGAACTAACCTTCCCCCTTTACAAAACTCACGATTTTTCTGTGGATGCAGTCACGAAGAACAAACACGTAGAGAAGTCTCAAATCTTATCGCAACCGCAAAGGCCAAAGTTCGTTGTCTACACAAAAGGACAAGTATGTTCGAGGTTGCAATCCTCAAAGCCATCACACTTGCCATCATCCATTATCAATAATTCCCCGCAGTCACAATACCCTCAATAATCACAGTGCCACAATTTATTACCAGCTAAGAATTCCTACTGTCATTTATTTTTCTGCATAAGGCTACCTTTTTGCCTTCCAAGACTAAACGTTGTCTCCATCCGCGTTCGCATCTCTTCATAAGGCTATCTTCCTACCTTCCGAGACTAAACGTTGTCTCTATCTGCATTTGCATCTCTTCGTAAGGCTACCTTCCTGCCTTCCAAGACTAAACGTTGTCTCCATCTGCACTCGCATCTTGCATAAGGCTACCTTTCTTCCTTCCGAGACTAAACGTTGTCTCCATCCGCATTCGCATTTCTGCATAAGGCTACCTTCTTGTCTTTCGAGACTAAACGTTGTCTCCATCTGCACTCGCATCTTGCATAAGGTTACCTTTCTGCCTTCCGAGACTAAACGTTGTCTCCTTTTGCATTGCATAAGGCTACCTTTCTGCCTTCCGAGGTTAAACTCTACCTCCATTCGCATCTTGCATAAGGCTACCTTTCTGCCTTCCGAGGTTAAACTCTACCTCCATTCGCATCTTGCATAAGGCTATTATTCTGCCTTTCGAGACTAAACGATGTCTCCATCTGCATTTGCTTATTGCATAAGGCTACCTTCCTGCCTTACGAGGTTAAGCTCTACCTCCATCTGCATTGCATAAGGCTGTTATTCTGCCTTTCGAGGCTAAACGCTGCCTCCAATTTACTTTTCAAAAGAAACCACTGCCTCAAGCATTATTCATTTCACTTTCCTTTCGGGCTAAGCTCTGCCCCTTTAATTCGCAAGACTAAGCTCTGTCTTGTTAGCATCACACTATTGCATCTTCATAGGCTAAAATATCGCCAACCTATCCAAAGGCGTCATCGTTCGGAGGCACCATATTCATAGCCCGAGAACACCATGTCATGGTCTGAGGATCTCTTTTATCATTTTGCATATCATTATTCAAAGGCATCCTGGTTCGGAGGCATCATCTTCATGGCCCGAGAGCATCATTTCATTGCCTGTGAATCCTACATCAAGCAATTCATGGCCTAGGACATCATGGTCTAAAGACGTCATCCTTAACCGTCCAAAGAGAGCATCCATGGTCCAACGGGAATTCGCATCATGTTTAAATTACGCACAATATATGCTTGTATTGTTCATTTGCAGGTAATCCGGTGAGCGACAGCCATCCTGGCAGGAGTGGTCCCGCTCCAGTTCTCCCAAACTACCTGTAAGCCGTTTATTCATCCAGCCCTGTATGTTGCGTTCGTTCTTAAAAAACTCCATCGGTATACTTCGTCGATGGCTCCTGAACTACATACGGCCTGATTCTTGTAAAACCAAGGATATGTAGGCAACTCAAAAACTTGGTTGCGGCCTAAATCTCTTCAAACTGATTCATTCGGTCAAAATTGGCCATCATATCTTTACCCGACAACTCTTTCATCCTTCCCGAGTAAAGAGGGGCAGTTGTTGATACCCAATTTTACCTCAAATTATTTAAATTTGCATATATGCCTTGAAAATCACTTTTCATGATAACTGATATTTTTTCCATAATTTTACATATTTTATTAATTTCCTTTCCAATTTATTCGGTATTTTTATTTAATAATTATACATAAATTGTATTAGAAATAAATTCTAAATATTTCCCCAGCTCAATGTGTTATTTTAATCCTAGTAAGATTTAATTATTTCACAAATTAGCCAATTTGGATTTATTTAGCTATAATTACAGTAATTTTGCAATTATGGCCTAATTGTACACTTTATGCTATTTTAATTTAATAATTAGTCATTTTTATATTTGGTATTAGCTAATTACCTTAATTTTTATTTACTTAGCATTAATTTCATTTTATATAATTATTGGCTATTTTATTAATTATTTATCTATTCTTATGGGTATTTAACTAATAGCCACTTTTAAAATTTCAATTTTAGCCTAAATTGAACCCAATACCCCAACCCATCTGATTTAATTAATCCAATTAACCCATCCCAAAACCTAAATCTCTACCCGGCCCAAACCCACGACCAATCAGAGTCGTTGATCAATTTAAATCAACGGCCCAGATTAGTGTTACCATAATTAACCTAGGACTAACCCCCCGACCCCTCATTCTCACTCGGTCACTCATCTCTCTACTCTCTCTATAACTCTCCAGCTCTCTAGAGACTTCCAGTCTCCTCTCCTCTTCTGATGAGGTCCTTCGTCTTCTCCGGCTGCCTCTTCACCGGAGACCATGGAACCTTCACCATCCTCAGGCCTCCTATGGCTCCTTTACGCCGGTAATACTTTCCCTAAGGCCCTCAAGAGACAAGGACCAGTCTACTCACACATTTGTCTTGTTCTCGCCTGTCTCAGGCCTTCATGGCTCGACCTCCAGTAAGATTTTCACTACTTTCCGGCTAGATCCGGTGATTTCTACACTAACTCTCTCTTTATGGGTTCTCGCTTTGAAACCGTAACTTCTAAACCTCTGATTCTCTTAGATCCGTAATAAATCTATATGTATTATGAGGTTTTTTCCCACGTTCCTTTAAAGATTCTCCTATTTTCTTGAACTATTCTTCGTTTTTTCGAAAAAATAACTAGGGTTCTTAAAACCCCTTTTAAACGATTTTCTTTCTGATTTTTTTTTAGTATTATCTTGTGGTTCTCACTATGTTTGAACGTTTATTTGAGGTTTTTCCCCTTGTTGTCTGATTTTGTTAAAACCCTAGATCTTTAGTCGTAATCTTTGGTTCTTGAGTTCATTTTTCGATTGTATGTTTACTTGTTCTATTATGTTTACTGTGTTCTCATGAATACCCTGTGATTTCGTGACTTTTACCCTATGTTTGCTTGCTATCATTCATGCTTATTATGTGATCCTACTATATCTTTGTTCATCAATGTCTCTGGATCTTCACTTCTCCTACTTGTATTATGTTTATTTTGTAATTCATGTTATGTGAATCCCTGATTCTTATGATTATACCCCACCCGGCTTCTTAGGGTTTCTGATTTTTGTGAATTTTATTCTGTTTGATCTTATAATTTATGCTAATTTCTCCTAAATCAGCAATACTTTCTATTTGTGAGTCCCCGAATCCTCGTGATTAATTCTTCATTGATCTCGCATGATTCTCTACTGATTTCGACTTGTGAAATATTTTCTGACCTTATTCTATGGTCAATTATGTTGTTAACTGAGTTTAAGCATTTTTCCTTAAATAAATCATGATGAACCTAGTCTCTATTATGTGTGATATACATGTATTATACCTATGATGTTTCCTTATTGATTATACTCAGCCTCATACAATTCTCTTGCCTTATTTTACCACTTGTCTATTACCGTTTGAGTTGGACTCCATAATTAAAGGGAGTCCATATACTGATTTAATTCTAATTGGTACTTATTTCTATAATTACTACTGAACTATGATTCTTGCCTTATTCTCTACTTAGTTTTAAACTATAAATACACTGCTCTTCTCATTAACGAGAGGGCGTGAGTTAAAAAACTCTCTCCCACTCAAAGCTTCTCTGCTTTCTTTTTTGCTACTTGCTACTGTTATTAAATTAGCCGGCTACAAGCCAAGGCTAATTATTGCACTCTCATGTTCCTCACTTTGTGTTTACCCTCTTTACTGGTATATTCTGGTTTTAAATTCAAGTCCCAAAACCAATATGTTTCTTTTACTTCTTCAGTTTATCATGTTTGTAATTTGTTTCTATCTATGGTTTTACTGCTCAACATGTAATTAACATATTTATACTACTGCTTCATCTAGCATGCTAGTTATGTATAACCCTCTTAGGATATTCCTAAACATGTTTTACTTCCCCTGGTAGTCCATCTCAATGAGGTTCTACCCTATTTTGAATGCTTGTCTACTTGTTGTCTAGCTTTCATATGCATCTACCTTTCCAAACTGATTTGTCACTCTAAGTGTTTGATTCTATGTTGGTTCTGAAAATCCATACTGTTAGTTATCCACAACCCATTAGCTCCCCCTTAGCACTTATGACTTTATGCAACCATTAGCAATTCTGGAACTTATGACCTATTGACTGCTCTTCTTTGAAACTTCTATGCTTCGGCCTGTTATATGTTCACCATACATGCTCTACTTGTCCCTAATCCCCAATGATCCATGTGTGAAGTACTATGATTTGGTTGTGCTGAACCTGTGGGAATTTAGTCTACTGTCTGTTAATTACCCTACTCTTGTTCAAAATATTTTACTACTAAACCCTCTTTCATACTTTTTATAAACTTCAACTGAGTCTTTTCAACACTGTTTCTTGTCAAAACCTTTTTCAAACCTATGTCAACCACTCTCACTTTACTCCTAAGTCCATAAGTTTTGCCCCCTCAGTGTGAGCACTGCCCGGGAACTCTTGAGGTCCTTAGGGAACTTTGACACACCCGGATTATGAAAGGCTGTGAAATACCATATGGTAATGAGGTTTGGAGGACTTGGGCCTATTTGTAGGCTCTCTATAGTATAGCTTCTTGTTTTTCTCTATTTCAATTATGTAATTCATAATCCTTGGTCTGTAATAACTTATTGTAACAACATTGGGGATGGATAGTGAAAAATGGAGAAGGGATAACCATGCATGCTATAAGGGATAGAAACCATGATATTAGGCTTACATTACCTGTGTGTGCAATAGTAATCATTCTTAGGACTAATGGGGGCATTAGAAATCATGCTTTAGGACTTCATGAATCTGTTTTCAATACTTTGCCTCAATGCTGTCATGTTACTTCTTGTTCAGTAAATTACAAAAAATGTTTCCATGTGATTATGTTCATGCATTTTAAATCTGAATACTGCCTTAAACGAGTATTAACAAATCTGCACTTTACCATGTTTCACGTAGAAGTCCTGTCTTAATTAAGAAACTAATAAACAGTCACTCTTGCATACTCTAAAACCATGCCAACCTACCATGTCTTTAAGGCTTTCATGTTTACTACTTTAACAAACAGCATGTCTCTAATTTATGTTCACGCCTACCACTTAGAAATCCTACTCCCATGATAATAAAATCAATATAAATTGTTGTTCCTTTGCATTCAAAAATCATGTCCAGTACTGTGACTGCTTTGCATTTAGATAACCTGTTTTTTAGGAATTCTACATATAAATCATCATGCCTTGTATGCGCATTAAATATCATGTTATAGGATCTCACTCGCTCAATTACTCTTAGTCTAACTATTGATGCATGAAAAAGGGCATAAAACAGTTTTACTCTAAACAACCGGCAATAATCATGTATATTCACAACACCTAGAACATCATGTTTAGGCACAGAATTCACAACAGTTTTTCTTAATTCTGGTAACTATTATACACTGTCCCATGCCTAGGAAAGCCTTAGGTGAATATATTGATAAAAATGGAAAGTTGTTTGTGTGTATATTGCTTAATGCTTAACAGGTCTTATAATCAGTAGGCAAACCGATTAGGGTCTGTTTCTAAGTTACAAAAACCAAATCAGCATGCCTGTTTATTCTCTAAACTCATTTAGACACCAAGTCTTAGGGTCTGAACTATAATACTGCCCTTATATGTGTTTGAGTCGTGCTAATTATGTGCATCATTTATGGAGGTAAATTTGAGCCTATTATGTGCTCCTATGTGTTCCCATTTACTGCAGTCTTGTGTGTTCTTTACTTGTCGCTTTAGAATTTTACCTTTTAAACTTGAGGATCTGCCTAGTACCTCCCTTTAGGATAGTAGTCCTAACCTCCTCCGGGACTAATAGGAAGGAACGGGTAATAGCACGCAATAGAGTTCGTGACCAACACGCGCTTTAATTACCTTCACGGGGTGGGAAAGGGTAGAATATGGATATGATGACCGGTGCGCTATTACCACATGTAGCTCCTCTTTGAGGAGTAGGTACCGGGTATTGTACTGATGTGATCCATATTATTACAAACCTAGGATGTCCTTTACTTTAATGTTAGATTGTAACTCTTTTTTCAAAACTTAGCCTTTCTATAACTTTTTTTTCAAACACTTGCATGCTTAAGATTTAAATCCCCTTTTATCTGAGCCTTTATTTGTTTGTTTGCTAATTGTACAAATTCACAAAACTATTTGGCCGGGAACCAAACTTGTGGATCTTAAGGGGTGCCTAACACCTTCCCCTTGGGATAATTTCAAGCCCTCACCCTATCTCTGGTTAACAACGTAGTTGTAAATGAACCCCCTAGGTTACCTAACGCACTGTTAAAATTGTTAGGTGGCGACTTTAAAAAAATGCAAACCTCTTTCCCAAAAGGAAAGAGTTGCCTCAACCCAAATGTCCTAAACCCGACCTACGTGAGGAAAGAGGGGGGCGTGACACTATCAATCTCTTGATTATATTCCAATTCCTTGTTGGACTGATTTTCTAGACTCAAGTTCTCTTTCTCAAGAAGAACCCAAGTGAAATAGACACCAATTAGTGTTTGCAACCACTAATATATCATGAAGAACACAAATCAGCCCAAATACCAATTACCCATAAACATCTAAGCCTCAAATTAAAGGACCCATCAAATACTCACACTAGGGTTGAGCCACAACCCTAGATAATGGGTCTAGCTACTCATGATAAGAGAAGAAATCAGAGAAATAGATGAAAAAATAACCCATATAGTTTAATTACAAACTAAAATTTAAATATCCAATGTTAAAATACTTCTAAAATTACTCAAAGTAGCGTAACAATATCGTTCACGGGCTCCCTCTTACTCTGAAGTACAAAAGCTTACCTAAAAATGGGAAAAGAAACTATTTATACTAGGCCGAATCTTCTGGAAAAAAATACCCCTGCGAGGTCACCGCGGACTGCACAAAATGGAGTGTGGTCGTGTAGAGGCTCCTAGGCTTTAAAATCTGCTTCTCTGAATTTGGCCACCGCAGACCGCATAAAATGCACCGCGACCGCGGTGGCCCAGTGTGGTCTGCACAAAATGGAGTGCGGACCTCTTTAGCCTTGATCTCCAAAAATTCCATCTTCTCTGAATCTCAGTAGTGCGGTCCGCACAAAATGCATTGCGGACCGCACTGGTTTAGCTCCAAAATTAGCATCTCTGAATCTCAGCAGTGCGGTCGCACAAAATGCATTGCGGACCGCACTGGTCTGTTGGACTGTGTTTGGACTTGTTCTTGGCACTTGTGCATGTTTCACTCCTTTTTGAGCTGGTTTTGACTATTTGTCACCTTTTTGACCAAATCCTGCAAACAAGTGCAACATGTAAGCCTTTGGGATCAAGCAAACAAAATAAGCCCCACCTCTTAAGAATAACTCCAAGAAAATTCAGTTGTCCTAAGGTAACCTCTTCTAGCATCAATTGGGACTAACAATTGCCCTCAATTCAAATGAATCATTAACAACATTTGACCTTTTAAATATCATGGATCTAGAGTGACACAAGAGCATCAAGAGTTGACTCGACCCATCAAGGAAACTCTTTCTACTACTTTGGTCATTGTGGAACCCAAACTCATACTCATGAACTCTCCCTAAGCAATCCTCACTTGTAGATTGTAGCACTCAGAACAGGGATAATGAAAACACGCTCATTTCTCTCAAGGAAAGGTCTCAAGTTCGGCTCTAAGTACCATAAGCTTTCCCCTTATGTAAGTCACCACTAATGTAAGCTTCATTCAACTCAAGATCATATAGGACTCTTGTGGATACATAGTGAAGGCTTTTGGTTCAAGGTAGGAAATATTTGGTCTAGGTGGGTTCTATCTTTCCTTAAGAACTTCATTTGTTTCACTTTTGCGCACATTCTCTTGACTTTTTGAGTCCTTAAGCTCTTTCTGAGGGGTTAGAGAGACATACTGTCACTCTTTCTTGTTCGTTTCAACCTTTTTCTCCTTTCTAAATGTTTCACACATTTAATCTCTTTTCTTTCATTGATTCCCTTTTATTTCTTCTAAATTGTTCATTCTTTTTGGCTTTTTTGAGTTTTATTTCTTTTTCATTGCCTTTCCTTTTCTTTATTTTGTACCTTCTTTTTCACTTTGTTGCATTCCTCGACTCTCCCCCAAACTTACGCTTTTTCCTTGTGCTAAGGAAAGAAAGGGTGCCAAGAGAGGGTCTGAACGGGTAAAGGCTTGTATCATGGTTTTTGAAAGAAAAAGGTTTAAGGCTCAAAAGGGTTGACTAGGGATATTGTCATTGGTAGTCTATGGAAATGTTCGAGTCATTGTTCGGATCAAGGAGAGCCTATAATCACATCTCAAGTCAAACTACACTTAGGATTTCGCCTAGACAAACATTCATGGCAAGTTCTAGACTAATGGAACTGGACTTGGACTTGTAATTAAAGTTCTCACCACACAAGAAATGGGATTGTTAAAGAAATAGAGTCGGGGGCCCACAACGACCTTAGCTAAGATTTGAGCAACACAATGGTCCCGAAAAACCATTTGATGATTACCGGCCAACACAAGAGTCTCAAGGTCACCACTTTCACCATCCTATACACAACAATTTGTTTTTGACCATAGGATCAAAGGAAAATGTGTTAGGCCCAAGTGAAGCTTTGCTTGAGACACTCTTACTCACTAGCTACTATTTACATAAAAAGCAAAAGAAAAACAGACTCAAACCCTTAAGAAGGTTGTCACACCATCCATCCTCGGGAAGATCCACCCGGTTCACACAAATTCTATCTTTGGAAAGAACCGTGGCATTAAGAAAACCAAAGGCTTATTGCACGCAAAAAATTCAAAACAAGAAGCTATGAAAATAAAATAAGAAGCTATGAAAGGAAAAATGCGGAAAGTAAAATGCGGAAAGTAGAATGAATATATACAAGAGGGGAATAATCGAATATACAAAAGGGGAATGAATATATACATGAGAAAGTAACTTTATATACAAACCGACGAAAATACGAAAAGTAAACTAGAAGTGTAATATTATATACATACCGAAAGCAAAAAAAGACAGCATAATAAAAAGGAACTAATGTCAAATATATACAATCATACAGATAGGGCTACCCCCTCAAATGAAAGCTAGCATTGTCCTCAATGCTAACTGACCAAAAATAGCTCAAAAATAAAAAAGAAGAGAGTAAAGAGAAACTCCCTAATGGCCCTTTGTCTGCATAGGATCCTGAGTATGGGTCTCTAGGTCTGTGGACTGCTCGGGAATCTATGAACTGCTCCCAGTAACCTGTGTCTCCTCTGGGACCTCGGACTGTGTCAGACTCTGGGGTCGCTCCTGTGCTGGCATCTGGGGCTGGGTAGAAGACTCTCCCTGCGGGTCTGCCAACTAAATGACAGCATCAACAATACGGGGCATCATCCTCTTCCGCTTTGGTGTCCTCTCTACCTCTGGCTCCGGCTTAGTCTGGGCAGTTGGGTCATGCAATAGCAGGTCCAGGGGAAAGTGGTCCGCCTTCATCTTATCAACCTCCTCTCTCAACTTCTTCACTGACTTCTTGGAGGCACGAGTCTTTCTCAGCTTCTTTGTCTCTTTTGTCAGATCCTTCAGTGCCTTTCCATGAGTGCCAACAGCATCCAGGAACAACTTTTGGTTCTCTAGGATTTTCTTCTGGTTGTCCAGAAGCTCCTTGAGAGTGTCCTCTACTGACTGTGGGACCTGTGGCTGTGGAGGTGTAGATTGGGCTGCCACCGATGTAGAAAGAATAGACAGCTTAGAAGTAGCTGCCTGCATCCAGTTGTTGATACTGGTGAGGGTCTGGCTCAATCGGTAGGCAGTCAGTGGGTAAGCAGCAGATGTGGGAATGGCTGGGGCTGCAGAAATGGAGGGTCCTGTAGCAATGTCTGGGGTGGCTGAGGTAGGCTGAGTAGGGGCCGCTACTACCACTGGCTCTTCAGACTGGCCAGTGGGAACAGTGGATTTGCCTTTGAAGTTCTTGCTCTTAGGGTTGTCATCACCCTGTAGGCTGTACCAGGATAAAGGAACTCTGGGCTTTACCTTCGCATCAAACTTCCTACCCTCTACCCCTTGATCCTCAAAATGCATAGTCAAGAAATTTGGGAAGGGGTAGGATCTATCACCTTCGTTCACCACCCTTGTAATCACCCTAGACATCACATTCCCGACGTTGATCGGGAATCCTGCCATTATCGAGGCCACAAGTACAGCTCGACTGAGAGGAAGGGAGTTTTCGTGAGTAGTGGGGTCTAGCCTGCTACACACAAATGTCTCCCACCCTTTTGCTTCAAAGTTGAGGGTGCGCCTCAGAATTTTTACCCCTACTTGTAACCATTCTGGAGTGGTGCCTGGGATTGCCAATTGCTCTGCTAGACATGGACGAGCATCCTCCCCCAAGTTTAACTTTTCCAAGTACAGTGTCTCATCATCCTCATCGAAGTCAAGGTATTCATTGATTGATTTCCCATCGAACATCACGGTCAGATTCCGCACCTTAGTCACTTTGGAGTCCTTTTTGACATAAGCAACATTTGTGTAGAACTCCTTGACTAGGTGCTCATTTGCCTCCACCACCTGGAAATTGAAGTAGTCCCATCCTTTCCTATATTTGAACTGTTTTAGAACATTGGAGTTGTGGGGCAAGAGTTCCCTTGTGATAAATTTTCTTTCCGGTATCAATTTCCTCTCGGGCCACCACTCACGGAACTTGTGAAAGGCAGGTTCACTCACAAACCTATCCTCCCAAGCTTCCGGTTTTCTAGTTCTCTCTAATCCCCCTACTTGGGGTTCACCCCTTTCTTCTTCTTCGGAGTGCTCACCGGATAATAAAGTTGTAGGTGAGGTAGAATATTCATGGGCACTCCCCTCAGCTGAGCCCTCATATGACTCAGAAGATCTTTGTGTTGATGCTTGGGCAGAAAGGGAGTCCGGAAGTGTATTCGTCATTCTGAACCTCTCCGGAAAGTCATGGACAAACTCCAATATGGATCTTGAATCAGATGCTTCCCCGGAGGGCGCATACTCACTTCCCGACTGGGAAGAAGCTCTATCCAAAGCTCTGATTGTCTTTCTTGTCTCTTTGATACTTTTCCGGACTTGGGGAGTTAGTATAATCATTCCTTTTCCTCTCCCCCGGGAGGACTCTCCCTTGCCGGGTTGTTTTCTACCTCCGCCCCTTGATTGAACCATTTTTCGCAAGTGAAATTCAGTTAAGCTTGCTAGTATCAAAGCAGCACATGAATTAGTGATAATAATGTTGCAGACAGTTGAAGGTAACTTGCAGGATATGCAGACGGCGGACCGCACAAAATGGTGTGCAGCCGCAAAGAAGGTACCGCGGACCGCACAAAATGCACCGCGGTCCGCATTGAGGTGGGGTTCCGACTACCCACTCACTTAAGAAGGTCACCGCGGACCGCACAAAATGGTAATGCGGTCCGCACTAAAGCACCGCGGACCGCATAAAACCCATCGCGGTCCGCACTAAGGTGGGGTTCAGACTACCCACTCTCTAAATAAGTGTTCTGCGGACCGCACAAAATGCATTACGGTCCGCACTGAGGCGGGGTTCAGACTACCCACTCTCTGAAGAAGTGTTCCGCGTACAACAAAATGACTACGATCTGCGGTACTCGACTTTTCTGGAACTGGGAAAATGTCCACTGCGGACCGCACAAAATGCAGTGCGGCCGCAGTGGTCCACCGCAGACCGCACAAAATCGCAATGAGGCCGCATTGGCAACTTCACATAGCCCTTTTCTTGTGAACTTTCTTTGCGGACCGCATTGGGATTTTCGCCCCCCCTTAAGGTCTTTGCGGCCGCACAAAATTGCATTGCGGCCGCAGTGTAAACTTCAGAGAGCTCAATTTTTTCAACTTAGTCTTGTGCACTGCATCAAAACAATCCTACAACATCCCACAACCAGTTAGTCAAAAAGAAATCCTATACTACAAAGAAAATCAAAGAAAAACAAAAAGAAAGACACATGGGTTGCCTCCCAAGAAGCGCCTGATTTAACGTCGCGGCACGACGCATGTTACCAAGTTCAAAGGAGTTTCACCAAAGCCACCACATGGCTATATTCAAATATTTCAAGATACTGCTTGACCCGATGCTTATTCACACGAAAACGCTCTAGAGGGTGTAACCAATACCACTTCAACCGGGCAAGTCTATCAGGCATTTGGTCCAAGAAAGGCCACTTGATTATTCCTTTCTCCACGACTTCTTGCATTGCTTCATTTAATCTCTGTTGACGTTCTACGGAAGGCGTTTCTCTATCCTCGAGAATGATTTTGTGCATACAAATTGCGGGGCTTATTCCCTGAATATCATTAAGTGGCCCTCCTATGGCTTTCTTCCTCCTGAGGTGTGGTGGAAGTGACTTCAATTCCAATGTAGGTGGATCTTCAGTTGAAGGCTTTGTCGGAGGGGTTTTCCGATTCTCCAAATCCAAGGATAACTTTCGAGGACCATATGAGTAAGAACCCATGCCTTGTAGAACATCGGTACTCTCGATCAATCCATCCACCACAATATCATCATGGTTCAATAAAGCTGCCTCCACGGGATCCTCAACATTTATCATTGAGCTTGTTTCTTCAATAATGACCTTGGTGACAAGGTCCATGAAATAACATACTTCTGTGCTATTGGGCTGCTTCATTGACTTGCACACGTGGAACACAACCTTTTCATCTCCCACCCGGAAGGTGAGCTCACCGGCCTCCACGACAACTAAGGCCTTCCCCGTTGCAAGGAAGGGCCTTCCCAAGATGATAGGAACTTCATAATCCACTTCGCAATCCAAGATAACAAAATTCGCGGGCAAAATGAACTTGTCAACCCGCACCAAAACATTATCAATGATTCCTAAAGGCCTCTTCATAGATCGATCCGCCATTTGAAGACGCATGGAAGTAGCTCAAGGTTGACAAATCCCCAATTTTTTAAAGACCGAATATGGCATCAGTTTTATGCTAGCTCTGAGGTCACACAATGCTTTGGCGAAATCCGCACTCCCAATTGTACAAGGAATGGTAAAAGCCCCTGAGTCTTCAATCTTGGGTGCCATTGAATGCACTATGGCACTCACTTGGTGAGTCATCTTTATAGTTTCGCACTCCATAGACCTTTCCTTTGTGACTAAGTCCTTCATGAACTTAGCATACCCGGGAATTTTCTCTAAAGCTTCAACCAAAGGGACATTGATGGAAAGACTCTTCATCATGTCGATGAATTTCTTGAATTGATTCTCTTGTTTTTGCTTTTCCAACCGTTGAGGGTATGGAGGAGGAGGACTAGGCAATGGTGCCTTGGCTTTTGGGACCATCGGTTCCGGCATATCAATCATGTGTTCCCTAGACGGGTTCACGTCCCTTTGCAAATCCTCCCCATTATCATGAATGTCAATTTTCACCTCACTAGTAGTTGGCTCTTCCATCACTTGCTCAACCTAAATCGGTAACTCATCATTTGGAAATTCATCATCAACAACAACAATTCTCTTTTGTTTTGAAGAACTAGCCTCACCGCCTCTTCCACTTCTTGTGGTCACCGCCATGGCGTGACCGATATTGTTGTTGCTGTTCCCACCCTTGGGGTTCACCACTGTATCACTTGGTAGTGCTCCATTTGGGCGTGTGTTCAAGGCATGAGAAATTTGGCCCATTTGCACTTCAAGATTTCTAATAGAGGTGTTGTGGGAGGACAATTGAGCATCGGAGTCCGCATTGCGCTCCATCATTTGCTTGAAAATTTGTTCAATTCCTCCCATGTCATTACTTGAGGAGATTTGACCTTGAGCTTGATAGGGGGTGGTTTGTTGGGTTGTTGGTCCATCGGCGGCCTTTGAAAGCCCGACCCCCGATTACCGTTTCCACCCCAATTGTTGTTATTATTGTTTCCGCTCCAATTGTTATCATTGTTGTTTCCCCATTGTTGGTTGTTGTTGTTCCCCCAATTACGAGAATTGTTGTTATTGTTCCAATCTCGTTGCCTTTGGTTGTTCCAATTTTGATTGTTGCCTTGATTGTTCCCTTGTCCTTGATAATTGTTGGCATACATGACATCCTCATCTTGATCATCATAAGAATCATTTTGACTATACCCACTTGATCCTTGGTTACCTTGAACATTGTTGTTTTGCATTGGATTTCCCCGAGGTCTTCTCTTGTTCACCATAACATTCACTCCCTTCATGGCATTTACTTGCTTCGGCCCTTGTAATTGTTGAAGTTGTGCCTTGGCAAGTTGATTCATAGTGGTAGTGAGCTCGACAATTGCTTGCACATGTTCTTGAAGTTCTCTGTGAAGACCATTAACACCTGAATCACCCTGAGGCACATTTGCTCTACTTTGACATGCTGACGAAGTGTCAGCCATTTCATCTAAGACCTCACGTGCCTCATTGTATGGTAGCTTCATGAAGTTGCCTCCAGCCAATTGATTGACCACACACTGATTGGTGGTATTTATGCCTCTGTAGAAGGTCTGATGTATCATGGCGTCAGTCATGTTATTGTTTGGACACTCCTTTACCATTTTTCGGTAGCGCTCCCAAATCTCATGCAAAGGCATTTGGCTCTTGTTTGAAAGCCAATATTTCATCTCTAAGCGCTGCCATGTGACTAGGAGAGAGGAATTTTGCAATGAACTTGTCTGCAAGCTCGTCCCATGTAGATATGGAGTGGTTAGGAAGTCCCTCGAGCCAATCAAGTGCCTTCCCTCGAAGAGAGAAGGGAAACAACCGAAGCCTCAAGGCATCTTCTGATACATTCGTCTGCTTACTTCCCCATCATGTATCCACAAAGCCCTTCAAATGCTTGTAAGCATTTTGGTGGGTGGATCCGGTGAAATAGCCACGTTGCTCCAAGAGCGTCAGCATCACATTTTTGATTTGGAAGTTCCCCGCCCGAATCCTAGGCAGGACAATAGCACTCGCGTACCCCTCGTTTGGAAGTACCCGAGGGGCAACTCTCGTATGAGGAGGCGGGGGAGGGTCTGGAATATCCTCATTAACAATGGTCGTCGGCCCCGTCTAGGAGGTGGTACTTGGTTTAGTTCATCTTCTCCATTGTCATACACCTCCTCCCCCGGAATAATGTTTCCCAAAGGATCCTCCATTAGAATCTGAATCGATTCAACACACACGTTAACAAAAAAAGGAAAGAAAAACACTTAACACCACTATTCACGTAGATAATCAACACCGTATAACTCCCCGGCAACGGCGCCAAAAAGTGATCGGCGCCCACCTACACCACTAGATAGTAGCAAGGCAGAGGTCAATGCAACTTTTACCCGAACGGATCGGGATAGAATCCACAGGGAGTTACTAATGTAGGAGTTGAGTTCCTAAGTGATCCAGTAGTGTGTCGTGTCTTTATTACACTTCTCATAAACTTGGTTTTGATATTTGAACTACGGTTTATACTAATTGCAAATTGCTAATTAACTAACTAATGTCTTTTTGTAAGTTTTCTCAATGGATAAAAGGGGCTAGGGCTATGACTTTCTCCTAGGTGAATACATAACGGGGTCTAAACCCTAAGGCAAGGACGCTATGTTTGGGGATTGTGATATGGCCAATGCACGGAATTATCCACTCTATATCTCTCGGTAGATTGAATGGTTTTGCCCTAATTGACTCTCTCGAGATCAATTGGGGTCACAATTGTGCAAGCAATATAGGCCCAAGTAGGATTTTACTATCTCTAGGTTTAACCCGTTAATTGGGATTATCAATCTCTTGATTACATCCCAATTTCTTGTTGGAATAATTTTCTAGACTCGAGTTCTCTTTCTCAAGAAGAACCCAAGTCAAATAGACACAAATTAATGTTTGCAACCACTAATTTATCATGAAAAACACAAATCAGCCCAAATACCAATTACCCATAAACATCTAAGCCTCAAATTAAAGGACCCATCAAATACCCACACTAAGGTTGAGCCACAACCCTAGCTAATAGGTCTAGCTACTCATGATAATAGAAGAAATTAGAGAAATAGATGAATAATAACCCATATAATTTAATTACAAACTAAAATTTAAAGATTCAATGTTAAAACACTTCTAAAATTACTCAAAGTAGCGTAACAATATCGTTCACGGGCTCCCTCTTACTCTGAAGTACAAAAGCTTACCTAAAAATGGGAAAAGAAACTATTTATACTAGGCCGAATCTTCTGGGGGGAAAATACCCCTGCGGGGTTACCGCGGACCGCACAAAATGGAGTGCAGTCGCGTAGAGGCTCCTAGGCTTTGAAATCTGCTTCTCTGAATTTGGCCACCGCGGACAGCATAAAATGCACCGCGGCCACGGTGGCCTAGTGCGGTCCGCACAAAATGGAGTGCGGACCTCTTTAGCCTTGATCTCCAAAAATTCCATCTTTTCTGAATCTCAGTAGTGTCGTCCGCACAAAATGCATTGCGGACTGCACTGGTTTAGCTCCAAAATTAGCCTCTCTGAATCTCAGCAGTGCGGTCCGCACAAAATGCATTGCGGACCGCACTGGTCTGTTGGACTGTGTTTGGACTTGTTCTTGGCACTTGTGCATGTTTCACTCCTTTTTGAGCTGGTTTTGACTATTTGTCACCTTTTTTACCAAACCCTGCAAACAAGTGCAACATGTAAGCCTTTCGGACCATTTTGTATACAGTTTAAACCAAAACTAAAGCAAGAAGGAGTGTAAATGTAGTATAATCCTTAGTTATCATAGATCTTGAAAGATCAACGGCTAGGATTTAAAAGTGACCAAGGCGGGTTAAAATAGACAGGTACCGACCGGGTTGTGGGGATTGGGTTAATTGATTTGGGGTGGGGGTTATTGTGATGGTGTATGGGGTATTGGGCTGGGTATTAGGTCCTAAATTAATTAGAATTTAGGCTAGTTTTTAAATACCCTATTTTAATCAAATAAATAATTTATAAAAGTAATAAAAAATATCAAAAATATCATTTGTGCCTGAAAATGATTAAAATAATTACTTAACATTATAAAAATTTAAAACGTTAATTTTACAAAAACATGTAGTTTTGCACGCATATAGGCTATTACTACAAAAATATGTAATTTAGCGAAAATGCAATTTCAATTATAGGCTATTACTACAAAAATATGCAATTTAGCAAAAATGCAATTGCAATTTAGGTTAATTATTGGATATTTATATAATATAATGCAGAAATAAATATATTTAAAGCCTTTAAAAATTATGGAAAATTATGAAAAAAACTTGTGTATGCTTGTAAATCAAATGATGATGCATATGCACTATTTTTAAAGTATATATATATATATATATATATGAAAAGTATGAGGGAAAATTGGGTATCAACACCCTCCGCAACCTTCTCCTCCTCAGGACGCGAAATCACACCTGTGTTGGTCTCTTCTAACTAAGGGGCCTCAAAAGTCGCCCTAATATCGTCCTCGATATGTATCGTTTTCCTCTCCTGTATAACGAACTCGTCCTCTAATGAGTCGCCGGCCGAGTGAACTCCTTTTCCTACGTCCACAACCTTCCTTTTGCGAGGTCTCGGGTCTGTTTCACTAGGGACATCATCATCTTTGTCAATAAGTGAAAACAAGGGAGAAGTGGGCGTAACGGCCGAAATAGGGGCGGAGGCGAAAAGCGTGGAGACCTTCTCTTCCTTAATGAGGGAACATGCACCCCGTTCCTTCTTGTAAACCTCATGACGAAACCTACAGAAAAACAAAAAAAGGGGGTAAAACACGACAATGTAAAACAAGGTGAGTATGGCACCGACCAGAAGAATGAAAATAATTGTTGACGGAAGGGAGGTTTGAATTTTTGCCAGAACCTCGACCAAACTCGTATCCCTACAATACAAGGGAGGGCTCGCCTTACCCAATCAGCGAGGTTCGCCACCAGCTGAAGGGGTCGATCAATACCTGCAAAATGGAGAAGGTTATTACACAAACTAGAAATGGACAACAGCTAAAAACGACGAGTACAAGCACTTATGGTTGCAATTCCATGCCTCAGGGAAAACGGCGATATTGGCCACAACGGCATTGATCTTGACAAAAAAAATTCGAGCCAAAACTATTGACTACCTTTGTCATCTATTTTAGCCACCAAACTTATGCCCCCACGATGTCGTAGATTCAGCATCGTGCCAGGGTAAAAATGGGGTGCGAACAGATGAATTAGATGCCACACTGAGACCTTGATGTCACCCAGCTCGGCGAATTTTGATAACATCTTTGTCACCTTACAAACATAAGGGCGAGTTGGGCCGGGCAGACCTGATGGTACTTGCCGAACTCCAGGAATTTTCCCTTCAGTCTATGATAAATCTCTTTCCTTTTCTTCTCCCTCCGCACACTTTCAATCTCCAGAATAATAGTCTACAAAACAAGTAAAAGTAAGAGTTAGACCCTAGAAGCAAGTCAAAGCAAATGAAGAAGAACGAGGAACGACCACACTTACCCTGAGGGCGAGGGCGAGAATGATCTTCGACAGAGTGTCGTTAGTCAGTTCCTTGAGCGTCACCCGCTCGTCTTCAAGTAAATAGAACCAAGAGCGTTTACCACATCCTCGGTATTCTTTAGTAGATCGCGATCCTTGGGAATCATGATAGTCCTTGAACCTCCCCTGCGGCCTTACCTATTTCTGGGTAGTCCCTTTGTCAATCATCGTAAGATCATCAGGGTCCATGTCAGAACCTAATTCCTCGCCCTCGTCGACGACACTTTTTCCTTTATCCCCATCGGCAGGAGAAGCATCCCTTGTCGGCTTGGAAGAAGAAGCCTCATCATGCCCTAAAGGTGCAGAACTTTCACCATTTGTCCCCTCTGCAGCCTTCTCCTCCTCGGGACACTAAATCACACCCGCATTGGTCTCTTCTAATTGAGGGGCCTCAAAATTCTCCCCAATAATGTCCCCGATATGTATCGTCGCCATCTCCTGTATAACAAACTTGTCCTCTAACGAGTCGACAGCCGAGTGAACTCCACATCCTACGTCAACGGCCTTCCTTTTGCAAGGACTCAGTTCTATGTCACGAGGAGGGACCGCATCATCTTTGTCAAAAGTGAAAACAAGGGAGGAGCGGGCGCAATTGTCGAAATAGAGGCAGAGGCAGAAGGCGTGGCGAACCTTCTCTTCTTGAATGAGGGCACATGCGCCATGTTCCTTCTTGTAACCTGATCTCGTCCAAATCACACCTCAATAAAGATATGAAATGGTCAATTGTAATAACAGTAACCCAACAAATAGTCGGGATCGAATCCATAGGGAGCTAGATAGTTAGGAGTATATATTCTGGTGCGTGAATTTGAACTATCTTAAGTTGCACTTCCACAAATTGGCTATGTTGCTATTATTATTTTAAAACTAAGAATGCAAAGTTATGAAATAAAACCAAGATAATTGTTTTTGTTGTTTTTCAAGTTTGTAAAAAACATGGGTCTATGACCATCACCTAGGTGTTTGCCTAATGGGATATATCCTTAATGCTTGTTTTGTTGATCGGGGTGTATTATAGCTATCAAATCTCAATTACCAACTCAATACTTCTCGGACAGAGAGTGGTTTTGCCCAATTTGGCTTTCTCAAGTCCAAATGGGTATCACACAAAACAGTTGATAAAAGCTCAAGTCGGGTTATTACTATCTCTAGGTTTAACCCTTTAATTGGGTTAATCAATCTCTCGATTGACCTAATTTCTTGTTAGCCAAGATTTCCTATACTAAGTCTCTCTTTCTCAAGTAGAGACTAAGTCAAATTGGCATAAACTAATGTTCGTAACCATTAATTCCACGAATTAAAGCATGAACAAGGCTAAATAATAAGCATACAATCATAGACAAGCACTAAATTAGATACGCATAAGGTTTACACACTAGGGTTGGGTCACAATCGCAGTAAAAATCTAGCTACTCATGCTTGAAATTGAAGAAATAGAAGAGAAATACTAATTAAACTCATATTGTAATGTTAAAATGATAAAATACTCAAAAATATAGAAACTTTTAAAAGAGGTAAAGAAAAAAGTCTACAAGACTTGCTGATGTCAAAATTTGACCTAATTTTGTGAAACTCGTCTATTTAAACAAGACTAGAAATTTCGGACAAAAATGCCCTTCGGGAGGTTCTGCGGCCGCGCAATTCCATGTACGGTCTGCATAATTGTTCATCTTGCAGGAACTGGGATTCTACGGCCGCACAATTCTCAACTGGGGCCGCGAGGCAATGTTTTTGCGGTTCGCAGATTTATCATTGTGGTCGCAATCTAGTCTTCTACGGTCCACATCTTTACATGCGGCCGCAATGCACTTCTTCTGCGGCCGCACAATTCTTGTGCGGTCTGCAATTTGAGGGATTCTGAACTTGAAAATTTGCTCATCCTCTAAATTTGATCTCAGCTCTTCGTTTGCGACCGCACAATTCTTGTGTGGTCCACAATTTGCTAGAAAGTCTGTTGGGATTTCCTTCATTGTTTGCGGCCGCAAATGGAATTCTTTGGTTTGCACTTTGTAAGCTTTTGTACTTTTTATTGCCTTGTGTTTTGATTACTCCTTTTCTTAGTCGGATTTTATCTCGGGAGTCCAATATTCCAACATTCCTACAATTTTGCACACTTCATCAGTTTCGGGAGTACAATTCAACGCTTTTAGACCAAAACAAAAGCTAAAAGAAGCTAATAAGTAGTCAAAATCCCCACTTATCATAACCCCCTGACGGAACCTACAGAAAAACAAAAAAAAGAGGAGTAAAACACGACAATGTAAACCAATGTGAGCATGGTACCGACCAGAAGAATGAAAATACATGTTGAGGGAAGGGCCGGTTTGAATTTTTTCCAGAAGCTTGGGCAGCCTCCTATCCCTACAGTACAAATGAGGACTCGCCTGATCAAGTCAGCGAGGTTTTCCACCAGCTGAAGGACTCGATCAATAGCTGCAAAATGGAGAAGGTTATTAAACAAATGAGAAATGGACAACGGCTAAAGGTGACGAATACAAGCACTTACGGTTGTGATTCCATGCCTCAGGAAAACATGCGATATTGGCCACGACAGCCTCGCTCTTGACAAAGAAAAAGTCGAGCCAAAATGTTGACTGCCTTTGTCGTCCATTTTAGCCACCAAACTCTTGCCCCCACGATGTCGTAGATTCAGCATCATGTCGGGGTAAAAATGGGGTGCGAACAGATGAATTAGATGTCGCACTGAGACCTTGACATTAGCCATCTCGATGAATGTTGATAACATTTTGGTCACCTTATAAACATAGGGGGGAGCTGGGTCGGGCAGACCCGATAGTGACGACAGAACTCCTCCATGAGAGGCAGGAGAGGAATAGAATAACTGACAGAAAATGGATAGGCGTAAAGAGTGCAACACCCTAGGCGATGGATATCCACTACGTCCTTGTCCTTAGGTATGAGCTCTAATTGATTGGAGATGCCATGTTTGGCTTTGAACTCCACTAAGCGCTCATCCCTCAAAGTTGATTGGAAACCCTCTGTTACCACCTCCGGTGCCCGCTGCAAATCGGGATTGCGGGAAATAATCTCCTCGCTTGAAGGAAGAGCCTCTTCTTCAACGGTGAAAGTGGCGTCTCCACTACGAACGAGAAACACGACAACGAGTGGAGTGGGTTGATCCTCCTCATTAACACTTGAAGGAAGATTCAACATAGCTATAAAATGTATGGAAAGTGGGGATATGGTATACGAGAGTATGAAAGAGAATTAAAGATCGGAATGCAAAGAAAATTCGGGTGTAATAAAGCCGGAGGAGTTTCTCTGAGAGATGGTTCTAAAGAAAGTAAAACTTGAACAATGGTGGAATAATCCATATTTATAAAGATGAGGGCACTGAACCCGAAACGGTTCATCATGAGTGACACGGGAATCGAAGCGGTAGAGTCAATCAAAAGTCGCGACTGAATCAGTGTGATGCTTCGGGAACATGTGTCATCGTGACGAATGACGTCATGATGTCACATCTTTTCCTCGATAAGACGGTTCCAACAAATCACCCAGGAAAACTAAGAGTTTGAAATAAGCGGTCCACGAAATGCCACATCGCCTTTTTATCACACGACCATGACCATTGTTATCCGCTCATTGAATTCACCCACGAGGACGACTTCACCATGCAAAGGGGCTAATTGTATGGGCTAAAAACTACCATAATTAGATGTGGGCCTAGTCGACATTAAGGAAGCCTTCGAAGGCAGCCACGTGTCATCAATTTGGTTTCAAAAGGTCGACGCCATGAGGTCGAGGTGACTCAATAGAGGACGAGGACGAGGACGAGGACGAGCATTCCCTTTAGTAAAGCAGTAACGGCTAGTTTTTGAAATAAGGTCCTAGAGAATATTCGAGTGAATATTCCTCCTAGTTGTACTATTTAGGGTTTTATGGCGCATGTACCCTTAAAATAGAAAGGTGTGTAGTTATAGAGATGATTGGATACTCATTGTAAAAAATAATACATTGAGATTCACTAAAGATTCTTACTTTATCATGCAAATACAAAATTCACCTTTTTTCTCATATCTTTATCTATCTTTTCTTCCACGATTCAAGGAGGATTCGAATATTCAAAGGCTTATCACCATATCTATCTTTGTCCGAAGAAAAATTAAGGAATATCACCTTCTTCGGGCGACCCACATTCATTTATTTACATTAATGTCATTTATTGTTATTTATTGCTATCTTCCATTGATTATAACATTCTTGTTGTTGTTTATTGCTGTTGAAATAGCACACGTGAGATCTTACCGTAAAGACATTAGTCTATCTTTTGAATATTAATATTGGGTAAGATTAATCCAACTTTATTATAAAATTCGATTGTATATATAAGCTTAGAACTAAATTTTGGATCATACAAACTTCACTCATGGTCATTTGTCTGAATTAGGATAGCCGACTAAATGAACCTAACTATGAAAATAACATCTTATTATGATTCACATTAGCTTCACTGAAGTACTTGGACAATTGGAGTAAAGTTCAAAAGGAGTGGGAAAGCGGCAGAAAAGAAACAAATCCAAGTGTACTAAGTATCAAATCATATTTGCAAGGGGAATATCAATGCTTAGCATCATCAAGTCCAAGCACTAAATAATTTGTTGCCCATTTAGATAGAAGACGGCAGTCGTCTGATATTGAGGTTGACATCTAATTAATAATTAAGCTCTTAGCCAGTTTAGGAGTAAGCAAATGAAAATTAATTATAGAAGGGTTTGCAATACGTTCCATTTCGTGCGACTCTACATCCTTTTTCTTTAGCCTAGCCTGTAAAAGTATTTCTTCACCCAAATGGCGAGATATAACAACAAGTCTGAATCTGAATACATATCTAAATATATTAAAATATTTATTTAGATTTGAATAAAAATAATTAAAAAAAGATATAAAACAAAGATCTCTAGCACAGTTCAACCCTGTCGGCATAATCATCGCTTTTAGTACAGTTCATCTTCGACAGCTCTGGAAGCCTATCTAGGATTTTATGGACATAGGTGCATCATTATGTTAATTAAAAAGGGCATAAAAATAAGAAATTTATTTTTATTTATTATTAAAAAATAAATGAAAAAAATTAAGATTTAGAATATGTGTTACAAGTGTTTATGAAAAGAGATTATAAAGATTAATGTGATCAATTTCATTATTAATTAATATTAAAAGATAAATTTTTTAATTTATGTAAAAACAACCAAAAACTTACTTGTTATAAACGGATTGAGTATATGGAATCGAACCCCTGCCTTACGGACGGAGGGGCACTTAGTCACTAGTGCACCTGAGCACTCACTTTAGTATGGATGGCACAAATATATTTAGGTACATAATCTGAAAAATTATTAATGTTTATACATGTCCCAAGGAGGTGAGCATGGGGCATGTACCCAGAGGCGGACCCACATGAAGCTTAGAGGGATTACCGGAAGCAGGGGTGTACGCAGGACTTTTTATAAGCGGTGTCAAATTTTAAAGTGATGAAAAAATTACTACAATAAATATGGAATATAAGAAATAGAGATAAGCAACACCACCAAATCATGTCACTTAGAAATTACAAGTTATAGAGGATGAAAACTATTTCATAGTTATGGTTCACGGAAGAGGACTCAGTTCTATTCTTTTTTAAACAAAAGCGGCTTCGAAGAAAGAAAAAAATGCAAAGGAAACGCGTACGAAGTATTCGAACCGCAGACCTCAACACTGCAAGAGAGGCGCTACACCATCAGACCAGACACTATCTTATGTTCAGCAGGATCATATGATTTATATCTATACTTTTTACATAATATTTATATGTATAATAACTAAAGTTTTCCGGGGAAGCGGTGTCGGATGACACCACTTGGGCTAGGGTGCATCCGCCCCTGACCGGAAGCCGCTAACCTCGGCAAAAATCGTGTATATATAGTTGTACATATGACAAGAACTCCTTAAATAATTTTGATGTGCTCCCTTAAAGGAAAGATGGATTGCTCCGTTGGTTGAGCATTTCGCATTTTTATTGCGTTATACATAAGGGTGGCAAATGGGCGGGTTGGGCTGAATGTGGGCGGGTCAAGATGGGTTAGGTCAATAAATGGGTCATTGTCCAACTCAGCCCAAAGTGTACTTGGGCTAAGATGGGTTGGGTCAAGATGGGCTAAACAATGATTCATAACTCAACCCGCCCAACTTGACCCATATTTTTGAACCATGTTAATCTTACATTAAAAAACTTTTTACCTTAAAAATGTAAGTTGAAAAATATTTTGCGGGTGGAGGTGGGTTGGGGGTGTATAGGATAGGGTGGGTGGTGCAGAAAATTAAAAATACAAAAAAAAAGTGGGAAAAAAAATTTAAGGGTGTTTGCCCGCGGGGAGGGGGGGCGGGGCTGGTGCAGAAAAATGAAAAATATAGAAAATTAAAAATACAAAGAAATGTAAGAAAACAAATTGTGGGGGTTTGCGCATGGTGGGGGTGGGGGTGCAGAAATCGAAAAAATAGAAAATTAAAAATACAAAAAAAAGTAAATTTTTTTAGGGGGTTTGCGCATGTCGGGGTGGGGTGTGAGGTGGGGGTAGAGGGTTTGCGCACGGTGGAATGGGGGGTTAGGGGGTATGGTGGGTGAGTGGGTGGTGCAGAAAAATAAGACAAAAAAGAAAACTAAAAATACAAAAAAAAAGAAGTAAAAACTTTTTTGAGGGGTTTGCGCATGGGGTAGGGGTAGGGTGGTTGGGTGGTACAGGAAAATAAAAGAAAAAAAAATTGAAAATATAAAAAATATATATAATTGGGGCAACTAAGTAAATTTCTAGATAAGTTTGGTTGAGATCCCTTTGTTTTGGATGAGTTTCATGGGTTGTATTTGAGTTGTTAAACGGTCAGAATGTGTCATAAAAAATAATGGATTAACTTGGGCTCAGCCCAAATTAACACATAAGCTAAAATGTTTTTAACCCAACCCATTAATCTATGGGCGGGTTAGATAGATTTGGACTCAAATTGCCACCCCTAATTATATATATACACTAGTTACATGACCTGGGTTCGAGGCTACTAGTTTTCTTTTCCATTTTATGCTTTTTTTTCTTTGAATTCAAGATAGAATAATATCCTGTATTTAGTGCTTAACTTGGTTTTTTTCATTATCTTTTCTAAGTTTATAAACAATTATTTAGGTATACATAGTAGTCAACTTCTACAAAATATTGTTTGAAACACATTTAAAGAAATATTTTTCTAGACATCGAAAAAGTAATAGAGGGAGACATAAAAATATATCAAAGGAAATTGAAAGGGGAAAAAGATATTTCAGTAGCATGAAGCCAATCACCTTCTTTATCCTGATAATTAAGCTTATAAATATTATCATTTTCTTGACATGTATAAAAATAAGTAATTCAATAAAAATTTCCCAAAATGATAATAAAAAAACTCTAAAAATCATTCCGTCTTCAAGGATCACTTCAGCAAAGTAGCAGGCATCTGTCGATTCGACGACGGTGACTGAGACTCTACTTGAACTGCTTAACAGACCTTTAATCCTGATCTTATTCGACTAAGTATTTGATATTTTTGAACATCCTTTCGGTCACTGACTCAAAGTCACTAAGTTTTCAAGGCGTTAGCACGTCGGATTTTGTCATTACTAGCTAACATATCTATGTCAATGGTGGTGCCCCGCTGCGGGGTCCGCCTCTACATGTACCCCACCCCCTCCACGTAAACCCGCCCTCGAGCAGCTCTAGCTCTTTCAAAGGTGTCTGATAGCGATTATTTAGAAGCCTTAATTAGTATAGTATAAAAATCAATACCCTCTACGTGTATTCGTATAACTTAAATGGCCAGTGAAGAAAATAGAAATGTTGTCAGGCCGTTATGATGAAACTCTCCAACTGAAGAAATGTGTGATGTTGTCGTGGACCATACCCTCGCAATTCCTCAACATTATGAACTTAGGGCAATCCAATTGCAGATTTCATTAAATATTTTACAAATAAAACGCGTGATACTACCCTCCAAACAAAGGATAATAAATGAATCTGTTTACTGTTTGTGGGTCAAGGGGGCACATGAAAATCTTTTTTCCTAAATAAAATTCGATCAACGCGTTTCTTTTCCTTTTTTTTCCCCTTCATTTACAGCTCATTTCCACCCCAACCTCAACATAACTTTCCCTCTAAGAATGTGTTATTTTGACGAAAGAGTTGTATGTCCCGGCTAAATATTTTTTTATGTGTTAAATTTAATAGTTGGAAATGTAATGGTCTTAACGATTTTACCTGTCACTAGTATACAATTGTAGACAATATGCAATAAGATAGTGATAAAGAAGACAAATTGAATTAAAATAAACAAAGTAGACAATGGGGAAAGACAAAGATCAAAGAAATCTGAGATTCATCAGACAACATTCAACCAAGCATTGCACATTTCTCCACAACTAAACCATTGTTTCGTGCTTGGCACTATTCCAATACTAGTAGTCTAGTAGTTACAATATATTTTACTTTAATCAATGAAACATCGAAAGAGATACCAAAAAAGAAATGCCAGTTAATGGACAACCACTATGGTCAAACTGACAGAGTGCTAAAGCATGTGCTGCAACATGAAAATGGATCTTTAGGCACGTTAGACTCCCCTTTCGTACTTTGACCATCACCACAACAAATTGATGAAATACTTCAAAAAGAGATAGGTCGCGAGTTCAGAAAAAAATCGCTATAATAATTAATTCTACGGCTTGAGCTTCAAAGCTAATGAAAAATTAAATATTCAAAAAGAAAAATTAAACAACAAAAAGCAATTTAAATTTTGGATTGCAATTAAATATAATAAATAATGGGTATAATTATTGATTAATTATACCTGACCATATGCCATGGATGGACAGGTATTCATACACTGAATTAAATATGAGAGAATGGAAAGGGTTGTAATTCCAACCAAAACATGAGCCCAACCCTTTTTCTCCATCTCTTTGCAAACAAAAACTACTTTGACACTTATTTTTCCTTACTAGTATTACCTAATCTAAAAACCAACCAAAGAAAAATATCATATCCGCCAATATTTTTTTCTTGAATCTTGATCCTTTCAATATCTTATTTTTCCCTTAAACCCTAGTAACTCCCCCCACCACCACCAAAAAAGTTCCTATTTTGTTTGACTGCTAAAAACATCTTCGTCATCATCTTCCTTCTCAAACTAACTACCCTATACTTCTTCAAATCTTCAGTACCCAAAAAAACAAACAAACAAACAAATCCATTTTCTGCTAAGACATCCAAAAAAAACACTAGTATCATTTTCTGCGTCAGTAAGTCCACTCCTGAGGAAGTTGAAGTTCTTGGGCTATTGCCACTGGCTGTATTCTTTGATTTCTCCTCTGTTGAGCTGCCGCCATATTATTTCTGTATTTCAATCCACCATCTAAACAAAAATATTTACACAAATCAGATAGATTTCCCAAAATTAAAAAATATAATTAGGGTGGGATTAGGAAATGATTATTACCAGTAGCTGGAGTGAAATTGGACTGTGGCCTAGTAGCAGCATCCATAGCTTCTAAATTCAAATTCAAGGCTTGGACCACCCTGTCCGGCAATATAACTGGACAACCTGAATTCACACCAAACAATTTGAAGCATAAGATTAACAG
Organism: Nicotiana undulata; assembly: GCA_005239495.1. NCBI lineage: Eukaryota > Viridiplantae > Streptophyta > Magnoliopsida > Solanales > Solanaceae > Nicotiana > Nicotiana undulata. The sequence goes on along the minus strand of ML259905.1, from coordinate 216,387 downwards.
AACAAACCGACCCCAAAAGGGGGGAAAATTTGACACCTAGTTCAAACAGATCGGAGATAACAGACATAATAATTTATGGATCAAACTGTACAGGGGAATAAAAAATTACCTGGTTTTTTTCTGGTTTCAGTTTGTGTACCAATTCTTCTAGGCAAAAAGACACCCGTTCCAGCACATTCCCGTTTAGGACCAGGATTTCCTAAGAAAACAGCGCGCATGCCTGAACCAGTATTAGGCTGTTGCTGCTGAGCCTGAGACTGTGACTGTTGCAAAGTAGGCCAAGCAGAATTTGGCAAGTTCATTAAACCCCCCTTTACTCCATTTCTAGCCCTGTTCTCAGCCACTTGCTGTTGATTATGGTTCAATGGAAACTGTCTATATCCACCTTGTTTCATCATTTGCTGTTGCTTCAAACGCTGAAACTGCATTTCAAAGGCTAAAATTAACAAACACCCCAACAAAACAAGTTAAAAACTAAAGAAAACAGAGTGTATAAAACTTACTTGAGCAACCTGCAATTGCTGGTATGAAAGTGGAGGCTGATTTGAGTTAAAAGAACCGAAATTCGGTTTGGTATTTTTTGGGCCAACAGGTACTGGACTTGTCTTCCGTGGAGGAGCAGCCCATATTCCACCTCCAGCTTTGTTATGGTTGTACAGTCCAGTTGACTCCTCCATCATTCTAATCCTTGCCACTTCTCCGGCGGCCGCATAAAGCAGATCCATAGACACCTCGGGTCGGGCCATACGCGGCGGCGAAGATGCCTGTGATGGCCCGTTTGGGCTTCCGCGACTCGACCCCTGTTTGCAACCGCATAACGTCGACTGTGGAGAACGTGACAAACCCCAAGCCTGAGGGGGAAAAACCCAGAATACACAAATTAGTCCCGAACAAACTAAAACTGAAAATAGATAACAGAAGTAAGAAGTAAGAAAATAAAAGACAAAAATACCTTGGTGTTTTCCTGCAGAGTTGAGTGAGCCATTTTTCGAGTTAACCCAGTGATATAATCATCTTCATCACTCTCAGTTTCTGTTGACCCGATGACAGACTCAACGGGCGAACTCAGATCCGAGTGAGAACCAAACGGGTTAAACCCATAAGAAAACGGGTTATTCCCATCCTTGCCGCCTTCACCAACACAAGAGTGGGTCTTAAAATCCATCAAAAGGTCATCGTCAGTAAGGAACTGAGGCGGAAGCCAAAACTCACAATCATCAAAATCTTTCTCCATATTTAATCCCCACAAAAACACTAAGCAACTTCAGTATTTATAAACAAAAAAGAAGACTGATATGAAGAGCAATAAGTAAAGAAAAAGAGTTTGCTGGTATTTGAAGGTATAATAATACAGAGCAACAGTGATACAGAGAGAATGAAAAATAGATGGAGAGAGAGAAATGGAGGCAGCAAGTCTTTATAACGAAAAATTTTCGAACCCTAGGTGTTGGGGAGTAGATTTTATGTTCACTTGCGGCGGTAGAGAGTGAAGACACGCGCGAGGGTTTGTCTTTTGGGTGCGGGAGTTGTAGCCAGGTAAGAGGAGTGGGGCGTGAGTGGGCTCGGTCGACGAGTGGAGGGGTTTATAGTGGGTCCGTAATCTGACAGTAGTTGCACGGCTTGCATGTGAGCCGGTGATGGGTCCCACTATGGGAGTTGAATTAAATAGTTTTTAATTTAATTGGGAAATAAATACGAAGAATGAGTAATTAAATTGGCCTAATGAGAAGGATTAACATCGTAATGATAACGTGTAGACGCCTTTGTGATAGGTTAAAGAGGGGGGTGGATGATGACAATTGTTTCTCATCCACTCCCATGTGGCACTTCATGCTTTGCATGTAAGCAAACTCATTGAATTGGGTCCATGTACTTTGCTTTTTCTATTGTTTTTGACTATTTAATATTTACGTATCTTCTATAAATATTATACAATTAAATTATTTTAAAAAATAATTGACCATTGTACCAATTATTTTAGCCAAATGTCATTAGATAAAAAAAAATCGGTGTCTAACAACATCAGTTTAAAAGAATTTACTCGTTTTTTAAACAAACGTCACTTGGCCAATTTAAAAGATGAGTTTAAGCGGGCATTTGGACATAAAAATTATAATTGTAAAAGAAATAGTATTTGAACTTTAGTCGAAAAATGATATTTAAAATTTAAAATAATATTTATGTATGTATTTAATTTAAAAAAATATTTATAAACAATATGACGTAAAGATTTTAATAGCGCTGATTAACTACCTCAATTTTTATTTTATTTATGAGGGTTCAATTGTTCACATTGCTCGCCTTGTCATCCCCTCCCGCATTTCTCCTCCTCGAAAAAAAAATGAGTTTGAGAATTTTACTGTGGTGATTAGGGATGGCAATTGGGGCGGGGCAGGGTAGGGTGGAGCAGGGCAATCTTTGACCCATTAAGATTTTGACCCGCCCCGCCTTGGCCTGTTTAGATTTATTTTTATTTTTTTTAATTTTTTTTTCATTTCCTAGTAAATACTTTGTCTTACTCATTTTCCAGAAAAGTCTACTATCCTTTAAAGGTATTTTCTCAAATTTGCGCCTGTGACATCCTCTAGCTACTTCAATATCAATTTATGAGAGAAAAGAAGACATGGACAAAAAAGTAAGCAAGGGGCTGACTTACAACCAACATGTCCCATTAAATTTTTGCAAAAATATAGTTTTGCCCTGCCCTGCCCTGCCCCGCCCTGCCCCATTTACATATTTCCCTGCCCTGCCCCGTTTACTGTTTGCCTTGCCCCGCCCTGCCCTGCCCCAATTGTCATCCCTAATGGTGATTGAAATTGTGGTATCATTCAAATGTAAAATTAAACTTAAGTCTTTTGGATTTATTTATTGATTATTATTTGCAGATTTTCCTTTCCTTCAATAAATCAATAAAACGGGAGATCTTAAAAGTCAATTGTAGCTAAATATATCAATGTGAAACATAAATTAGCATTCCTGAAAAAACAGTGTTAATCGGCTAATTACATTATGTGCAAAAAGCCAAGAACATTTTGCATAGAATCTTATTATTTTTCCCTTTTCCTCCATCCTTCATTGGTAAATCATTATTTTAAGTAAATCTCCCCTGCCCTTTTTTTGTGTATACATATAACTGGTTCTCTTCATATTTATTATTTTACTTAATAAATATTTTCCCTTTTTAACCTACTTATTGATACACACTATCTGTGTCTAAATTCTCCTTATTTTAGTTATTATAAAGTATTTAATTAACGGCAAATGCATCTGGTTCATTAAAATCGACATCGCGTATTTTACAGGTTAATTGTTGTGCGAATGATTACGGCAACGTATCATGTATATATTTGAAGTCCTCTTATAAAAGTTTGTTATATTCTTTGTGTTTTTGATCAATTGTTCATGTTATTTGTTTTTTATCCAAATTTGCCTTTGAATTATCTTTTGACTAAACTTTGTCATTTAATCATAAGTTGACAACAATAAGTACTCCTTGTTTACCTTTTCCTCTCATATTTGTCATGTGTTAACTCGATAAATAAAATTCTTGATAGGAGAATTGTCACAAAATCATCAAAATTAGAGTGTTGATTTTGTAGGAGCAAATGGACATAAATATTTTCACTGTCGTGAACGTAAATTGACACGTAAGTTACACATTGTAACTTTAAGAGTCACAGGCACATGGTTAAAAAAAACGTTTTCTTCAAAACATTGTTCAAAATTGCACGAAAAATTGCTCAAAATGCCACAGCAATTATTCTTTATAAATTTTTGAAAAATATGGCGGGGATGAGAAAACAAGACAAATGTAGTGGTACCACCAAAGGACGTGGTGCAGTGGATGGGATTGCACTTCCCTTAACCAGAGGTCTCGGGTTCGAGTCTTGGGTATGGAAAAATCCTTGGTAGAAAGCGCTTCCCCTGAATAGGGCCCTACGCGATGCGAATCTAGATATAATCGGTCTCCAATACGAGTACCGGACATCGGGTGAGAAACAAAAAAAAAGAAAAAAAAGACAAATGTAGTGGTGGAAAGAGGCAGCTGAGTGTACACTGGAAGCCTATAATAAGGTCATGGTCTCATGACAAAATCAACCTGCACAAAATCTCTCTGTTGCAGAATTTCAGAGATACACTCTCAATAAAACAAAGAATTACTAATGCACCAATCCCACTGTGGACATGGTTTAGATTTTTCTTTTTATAAAATAAAAACTTACCATACTGGTTGATTTAATAGGTATTTGGACGTATACTGGTTGAAATTTGAAAGCAAAAAAAAACATTTAATTATATTAAAAAATAAATTTTTTAAGTTGAAGATGTGTTTAGGATTTGGACATGCATTTTACTTAGTATAATATAAGCGACGCATCAGCAATAATATTTCATTGGTAATATGTATGTGGCACTTTTTACTATTTTGAAATGGTCTAAAGTATTTACCGAATATCATTTCAACAACTTCAACGCATTATATGAATACAATTTACATGCATTTTAAACTTTGATGTTATACTTTTTTTTCTTCTAAACCAACATTTTAGCTATTTAACTTCATAAGTTATTCGTTTTTTTTTTTTTTTTTGTTGATAAATTGGACATTTATTTAATAGTAATAAGTATTAGGGAATACAAAAGATATGATCGTGAGGATAAATACTAGTGGTTGATAATTCATGCATTGCATGCTGATTACCAATTTTTACTAGTTGACTACAAGTAGTAATGGAGATAGTTTTAACATAAATATTTCTTCCCTTATCCGACAGCATCCTGGCCATGACATAGGGTGGAGGAAAATTCAAAAGTCCTAATTTATTGAAAGCAGTAAGAGTCTTTGCATGTTTTGCCAAAAGATAAGCTACTTCATTGTCTTGTCTGGAATTATGTTGAATTACCACCATGCCCATTGCGGATAGAAGTAAGATGCATGGTTTAATAATAGATTCGTAAATTATAGATCCCTCATTAATATAACTAATTACCTGAGTGGCATCCGTCTCTGTTTTCAAGGAATATAACTTTCTTTCCTTTTCAATGTGTAGCCCTTGGTAAAGGGCTTGGAGTTCCGTGTGGATTGGAGCTCTTGAAGTTGTTTTTAATGTGAATACTAAAATCCAATCTCCATTTGGATTTCTAAAGACACATCTTATACCACCACTTGTTTCACCCCGTCAATGTTCAATTTGTAACAAGCTGGACGATGAGGAGTCCAGTGAAATTTTATCTCAATTTTCCTATCCAATTGGATTCATGCTCCACTAGTAACTTATATTCGATGGCCTGATTCATTGTCCATTATAAGGAGACACTGTTGGAGTTGTTGTTTATATTATTATTATTTCTATTTAACCATAAATTTCATATAATGAAAGGGAATAAGTTGTACCATGATAGGAATTTATTGGTTTAGGGAGGATTTTTTCCGTGCAAGTATAGTAGTCAATTGTGCCTATTTGATTGGTAGTTAGTTGTGTTAATACCTAATTGACCCCAAAGATTTTGTGGGATAGCGGTTAAGAAAAATATGAACAATTGTCTTCGGTTCCCTATGGCAGATTGTGCATTGTTCAGTTCATACCTATACGAGCTAGGTAATTTCTACAAGGTAGCCTATTGTGGTAGAAAAGCCATAGGAAAAAAAAATAATTTTGTTAGGACAATGCAGATTCCAAGCCCAATTAAAATTCATTATTATGGGCGATTTCTTTTCAATAAATCATAACAAGATTTTGCAGTAAAGGATTCATCTTCATTAATGTCCCATATTAGGGAGTCTTTGGTACTGTCCGGGGGGTAAAAAGATATAGGTAATCTTTTGGTGTATCTCAATAGGAATATTGAAAGATATTTCACTGAGATTCCAATATTGTTAGTTCTGTTATTACTAATTGTGAGAGTAGACTCTTGTTTGGTTAGGGGGCCTATCACATAACTTCTAAGGTTATTTAATTTAGGGATCCACCTGTCTTCCCAAATATTAAGGGAAGAAAAGTTGTGGATAGACCATGCCATACCATATTGGCAAATTGACCATGCCTTAACAATGTTTTTCCAAACGAATGAGGCATTATGGCTACGTTTAGTAGTGTACTTTTTAGTTAAAATATTAGCCCACATATTCAACGGGTTGTTGGCTAATCTCCATGCAGGCTAGCTAGAAGGGCTTCATTTTTGGATCTAGATTTCTTTAAAAAACCCACCTTGTTCCTTCTTCTTTGTCACATCATTCCACCTAATTACGTGTAATTTTCTTTTTGTATCCTTTGTACCCCATAAGAAGCTTCTTTGTATTTGATCGATTGTTTTAATGATTTTGGAGGGTAATAGGGTATATTGCATGTAATAGGCTGGTTGGCTAGATAGTTTTGATGAAATTAGGGTAGCTCTACCGGCTAAATTTAAGTTGTTAACTTTCCAACCTGAAAGTTTTTCTTTTATGTTATTAATAATATGTTGGTAGTCCTTGTGGTTAGGGTTACCATCAATTATTGTAAATCTTAGATATCTACCAAAGGATTTATAACATTTGATGTTTAGGTAAAAAGAGATATCAGTAGTGATGGTGGTATTGCAACTCTTAGAAAAAATGATTTTACATTTCTTATAATTAATAGATTGACCAGAAATTTCACATAAATAGTTAAGAGCCAATAGAATAGTGGAGCAAGTTTTGGTATTTGTTTTTCTCATTAGAACATGGTCGCATGTAAAGAATAAGTGCGACAAGGGAAGACAATTATTACTTAGGTTAATAGAATCCCATTTCCTAATATCGACTTGGTGTTTAAAGTACCTTGATAACATTTTCATACATAAGAAAAATATATATATGGAGACATGGGGCCCCCTTTCCTAATTTCCCTACTTGGGTTAAAAAATTCAGTTTTGGTTCCATTTACTAGGATTGTCGTTGAGGAGTAGTTATACAATACATGATTAACTGGGAAAATTTGGTAGAAAATTTAAAGTAAAGGAGAGTTCTATAAATGAAAGACCACTCCAATTTGTCAAAAGCTTTATCTAAAACGATCTTGATTAGCATACTACCAGTCTTTCATATATATTTCTTGATCTGATGGATAAGTTCTTGGATAAGAATGGCACTGTCACTAGCTCTTCCATTTTTAATAAAACTAGATTGAGCAGGATTGATAAGTTTATCGAGAATTTTTTTTAGTCTATTGACAATTATTTTTGTTATTATTTTATAGGATGGTATTTCATAAGCTAATAGGGCAAAAATTATTGAGATTATTGACATTTGGGAATTTAGGAATCAAGCATAAATAGGTAGAATTAATTTGAGGAGGAATTGAGCTTTTTTTTAAAACTTTATGTCAGAAATTCCTCACAGACTTCCCTATAATGCTCAAATACTTTTGATAAAAAAAAAGGGGTGTCAACCATCAGATTTTGGGGATTTAAAAGGTTTAAAGGAGTGAACGACTAAATTAATTTCATTATCTAGTAGGGGTTTATCTAAATCTAACAGGTTTATATTTTCAAAATTAGTGGAGCTTTGTTTAATGCTAGACCAATTAGTTGCCTCATGATTAGTAGTAAAAATAGAAGTAAAGTGGGCAAATGTAAGGTATAATATGTCTTTTTGGTTATCAATCCATTATTTTTAAAGAAACTAATGTGATTTTGTCTTTTCCTATTAGAAGCTGAGATATGATAAAATCTTGTATTAGCATCACCTTCATTAAGCCAATTGATCCTAGATCTAAGCTTCTGGTAGTTCTTTTCAGCTTTAAAATATTGTTATAGTCTTTGACGAGAGATTCCTCTAGGTTTTGAAGGAAACGACTTTGACTATAGTTGGAGGAGTTTGGGATGTCGTTTAGTCGATCCAATATCCTTTTCTTATTTCTAAATATGTTCCCAAATATAGTTTTTCCTCATATTTTAATGTTAGTAGTGAATGATTTTGTAGCTCAAGTAGTTCCTTATTTTCTAGTTGGTGGCTACTATATTAATAAAATTGGGATGAGTGTATCAAATATTTTTCAGCCTAAAGGGCTTGTGAGTGTGATTAAAACAGTTATCAAGCTTAACTAAAATTGGGTTATGATCCGAGTATGATTTTGGAAGGTGAGTGATTGTGGCATTAGGGAAGATATTTAACCATTCCCCGTTGGCTAAAATACAGTCTAATCTTTCCATGAGTAGTCCATTATTTTTTCTTCTATGGTTAGACCACGTAAACTTACACCCTTTAAAGACTATGTCGATAAGCTTACAATTATTAATGTATTTTCCATATTTTGGAGGACCTAGACAATTTCATAGGTCTTCCTCTCAATTTTTCACTACTACTCATAATGTCATTAAAATTGCCACTTATCCAAGGTCCATAATAATTTTTAGATAAGGAACTAAGATTTTCTCACATTAGGTCTCTATTATAATTTTTTGTGCTAGCATAAATTACTGTAAAAAGCCATTAAGTTTTAAAAGGACGTACCTCAATAAGGGCATGAATTTTCTAACCTCTCTTAGTGAAGTGTTGGACAATGACAATGTTATGGTTGTAGAGGATGACCATGCCACCGGCTTGCCCTTCTGCTGGTACCTCTATTAGTTCAGAAAAGTTGAAGTCATTGAGTAGTGGTGCATGCACCATCATCCTAGTTTCTAGTAGTGCAACCATGCATGACCTATGGGTGTCGATGAGTTTCCTAAAATTCCTACGAAAATCATCATTACTTGCTCCCTAACATTTCAGAAAATAATTATGGTGGCTCTACTCATTTCTAAGGTTTGTTGTTGGTTGGCATTGACTTTCATTTCCACGGTGTTGTGGTTCCTCCTCTTTGATGGTACAAATATCACTGCATGCTTTCCCACTGTTGGATCCTGTGGTGGTCGAATGTGCATTGTGCATTTGTACAGTGTACTAGGGCAACTGAAGATGTACTTTTTGCTCCACAGTTCTGGGAAGAGCAATATTATTACTTTATTTAGGCTTGAAAACTCCACACTCGGCTCCATAACTTATTGTGGGGGTTCTTCTTCTTCCCCTACTTGATGTTGTACTGGGTTCGTGTTTGGTTCTTGTACATTGGCTTGGTGATCGGGATGCAAGTTGACTGGATTTTGGTTTGGTGTATTGACTTGCTCTTGATTTGCATGGTAGTTCCAGGGCATAAAGATGGTAAATATGTTCATATTCTCCTCTGGTGAGAAAAAAAAGAAAGGTTCATTAGTATATTTATGTGTTGGTTTGGAGTTTGTGGTAGGTTTCACTGTTTTTGCATTGCATGAATTAATGTGTGGTGCATGTTGGGTGGTAGTGGATGGAGGATGTTGTCGATGTAAACATGATTTGTATAGTGGTTCATGGCAAGGTGCATTCATTCCGAGATTAGTTGGGCTAGGTATCGAGTATTTTGAATTATTATCACCATCTCCTGCCCGTTGATTTGGATATTGAAGGTGATGGAACGACCTAGTAGGCTAGCTTCTAGACAAGAGTTTGGTTGGTAGTTTTGCGGATGTGGAGGAGATGTGAAGGAGAGGTTGGTTGGGGAGGTGGGGTGGCAGTGGTGGCAAGTTGTCCATGTTTGGGTTCCTCTGTTGGAAAGGAACATGAACTAGCCTGAACCTCCTCCTTGCCGTGAATGGTAACCTTGGCATCTTATTCTCTATTAGAGTCTTTTATATTGATATTTTTCTTAGTAGTTGGTGGAACCGAAGTAGGGTTAATTATTTTAGGTATAGGTTCATTTTGCACGAAAATTGATTGGAAGGTCGTATAGGATTTAAGGAATATTTGGAAGATTTGTTTGATACCACATGTTCTAAAGTTTCTTCCATTTGAAAGTCCTCTTTTGCATGCAAAGGCAAGTGGTTTTTGGACATATTAGGATCCGAGGTAAGGTTAGTAGTAGTAGGTTGCCTATTGGGAGATTGTGTACAAGTATTAACTAAATTAATATTGTTTGTAGTAGTAGGGTTATTAAGACTAATGTCTTTTATTGAGTTTTGTTCCAATGATTGGGGTGAAAATTTCAAAGTTTCTCATGCCTCCTCCATGTGTGAGGAGATAGCATTAGAGGTGTTCATCATCAATTGCATGAATTGGTTGGTATGATTTGCAACCGGTATTTGGGTGGGTGTATTTTCACAAACCATGGGCAGTGCTTCTAGGTTGGCAAAGTGGTTTGTGGATTGTATGACTTGTTTGGAAGGGGAATTACCAGAATTTCAAGTGGATTGCCTGACTTTAATGTCAGAATTTGAAGAATCGAAAGCCTCGTTTTCAATGTATCTGAGTTTTTGAGTAATAAGAAATTTACATGTGGCATCATAAAAAATTCTTGCACTAATACCTTGCAGGGCCCAATTGCCATTCTCCCGCACTGTAAAAAATTTCCTTTTTATACAACTCATGATATCTTTCTCTATGCATATCTAGGTTTTAATAACTTCTGGGTTTATACCAAATCAACCGTAGAGCCTTGGATGGAGAAGTGGTGCATGTATTGATTGCCTTTTTTTGTGGAGAATGAGACTATGATCCAATCTCCTTGAGCAATATACCGTGTGCTTATGTCCTGATTTTCCTGTGGCATATTGGAACTGATAGGTTACATATTGACAAACTGGCACTTTACTCGGTTATGGCCTAGTCTACCACAATTCTTGCATGAAAAGTTTTCTCCTTAAAATGAATTTGTTGTTTATAGTCCCCAATATAAACAAAGGGTTTAACTGGCATATCCATCGGAACTTCCACACACAACCTTGCATAACGCCCCCTAAATGTTGATGATGTACATGAATCAATTCTAAGTAACCTTCCAATTTTATTATCAATTTTTGTAGTATGGTAGAATCATAAAATTATGTTGGAAGCTAAGGCAGACGAATCCATACTGCTGAGAATAATTGCTTTGCTTCACTGCCTATAAATTGAGGTTCCCATTTTTGTACTAAAAACTATTTCTGAACCAAGGACCACTGTTCAATGCCTTATACATATATTATTCCTTATTGAATTTACAATAAAATAGTGTGCTCCAAGGTTCATGAGATTGAAGTTTTAAGTAGGCTTCCGTAATTCATGTATTTTCCTCCTGACATATTGATGTAAGATGCTTTTTCCCATGAGCTTGATGATGAGTGAAGATTTTCAAGGTTGGTAAATTCTTTGGAGAGCATCTACCGATAGGGTTACTATTAGATTTTCACTAATTTCATTTAATTCTTGCGTACTCATGCTTGTCCTAGCTAGGTCCTGCATAGGGGAATCGAGTATCATGATTTGTGTGTGAGGTTCTTCGAATTGCATGAATATATGGGAGATTTAATTTTTGTTTGAGTCCATCAGTAGATTTCCTTGAAGGATGGGATAGAATGTTGGAGTGTTTTTGATGGAGTAATATGCTGGGATTTAGAATAACTACCTCCAGTATCATGGAGGATGTCAGGCGGCTTAACGTGGATCTTATGGGTTTGATTGGTGGAGAGTGGGAGGTTGGTTATGAGTGCAATAGATTGGAGATGTTGAAAAGTTTAGAGAGAAGTCGGACCTTATCTCTAAGAACTTAGACAAGTAGAGACGTATGTTATATAACTAGTTTCAGTGTACGTGCGTTGCACGTGTGTACTGCGTCAAATATATTAGCTATATATTATTTTATTATATGGGAGCACGGCAAAATAGTAGAAAACACAACGTGACAAAAGGTTGAAGCACAAAGTCTGATGCAATATGGCGACTGTCAAGTTTAACCAAGATTCACAATCAAAAATACCAAAATAAAGATGTGTTGGTTAAATGTCAATGCAAAATTCAACTACTAATCGCGCCACACTTAATCGATTTCAAAGCTCAAAGAGATGCAAGAAGGCTGCTTTTTTGGTCGAATCCGACTTTGGGCATGCCCTTTTGTCAGAGGCGAATCTATGATTTTTAAAATATGGGTGCACCACTAAAAGAAAGAAGAAAAATAGAAGTATTGAGTGGTAATTGATCCCTACTCATCTAGGTAAGTAAATAACTCGCACCATTTAGCCTTTTTGGTGCATGAGTGCCAGTAGATAATATTATATCAATTATAAAAAATATGTACATAAAATAGTTAGTTTGACGAAGAGATCATGAGTTCACATACCCCAAACATTCGGCTATAGATCCGCCCCTACCTTATGCTACCTTTTGTATTATGCTGGTTTAACTACCACTTCTATAGATATTAGATCAATTTAATACTCTTGCCTCCTAAACCTAAAAGAAAACGTCTAACACTCAAGTTTTCTGTTCACTGACAAAACATAAAAAGTAACTATTCCTAAATAGTAGGAAATTGCTTAAAATAATTATTGCTAAATATTAGGGAAATAATCAAATGACTATTTTGTTCATTTTAAACTCTATTTTAAAAGGGTAAAAAAGGCGAACGATATTTCGCTAGGGGTCTTCATGCTTTTAATATAGTATAGATATAGATTATTCAACTTTGCTTGTATAAAGTCTGCGTCTAACTAAATTTAAACATGTATACAGTTAAATAATTTTTATATAAATTAAGATGGATAAAATAGTACTCCTAGTAATAAGTAATATCTAGTAAACCAAAAATCATCAAACAGATAGTAACTTTTATGTAGGTAAGTTTGAAATTTCTTATATTTAAATTTTAAACATTTTATACCACATAATAATGCTAAGAAAAAAAAATCATAATGAATTTTCATTGCCAAATCCAGCATCTATTTGTTAATCTGTAACTGAAGTCTATGGACAAGCATATTCTTGCGTGTAAGTGACATGTTTCCACGTTTTCCACAGGAGTCTGCTTGTTTTATGGCCAAATACATCGGCAGCCCCTTAAATTTGTCCTTATTTTTTATTTTGACAGTTTTTCTTGATTGTGGTCCATTTGAATACTTTAACTAGGTCTATACTGTGTCATTTAGACACAATTTGATGATGTAGCATAGTGCGTATAATACACTACTCTTAGGAGCGTGAAAGATGAGTATTTCTATTTTTTATGTTTTTTTTCATTCTCCTCCTATTCTTTGGCAAGCAGAAGCTCGACTTGCATACCTGGAAGGAACAATGGAGAACAACCAGACATACAAACAAACAGAGCTAATCTTCACAAATGATGTCGCCGGATTTGATACAAACAAACAGTGCAATTCTTGAACAACAGACATACAAACAGACTGGTGACTTCACAAATGAGGTCGCCGGAAAACTCAAAACTCCGGTCGGGTCCAAAGAGGAAACAAGCAACTGCCAGTTAATTAAAGGCACCGTCCTCAACGAGGTCGCCGAAAAAGTGCACCAATTTGAATTAAAGGTCGACGCCGGAGCTTATCGTCATCAAAATCTTCTTTCCCAGATCTGAAAATCCAAGGTCGACGCCAGAAAAGTGTACGCCGAAGAAGACATCGATCCCATTTTTGGTGCTCTGTTTTTCCAGATCTGCCCGTTTTCTGTCTTTATTTTCTCCAAATTTTCTCCTTACTAGTTAATTTTTGTGGTTCTTTTAGTGTAGTATCTTGTTCAAACTATATTGAGGACCCGCTCCTTTCTAGCGGGTGACATATAAAATTGAGAGAACTTAAAAATGAAGAAAGGGTTATAAGAAATCTGCCTCGCATCAACTTTGGCTGACCTTATTTCTTTATCAAGAAATGGTCTCTAGTTTCATATTAATGAGTTTTCCGGTTCCTTTTCTGCAGGTTTTTTATCTTTTTGATGGTTGGGGAAGATGACAATGGCCGAAAATAGTTCTTTGATAGTTGGGGAAGATGACAATGGTCGAAAATGGTTCTTTGATAGTTGGGGAAGATGACTATGGCCGAAAATGACTTTTTTAATTAATTAATTCAAGTTAAATCCACGTGTTTCTTTTTTATTCGTTACCATGGCGAGTGAATCACACGCATGACTTATGTTTGACTGCTTACGAATTTTGTGTTTAAATGATACATTCGAGGTGTGGTTGACGTGTTCAAATAGACCACAATCAAGAAAAAGTGTCTAAGTGAAAAAGTGAGGACAAATTTAAGGGGCTGCCGATGTATTTGGCCTTGTTTTATTAATCTGTAGATCAGCTTGGCTTCAATTTATGATATACAAGTATTTACTTAGTGGGCGTTTGGACATAAGAATTGTAAAATTCCAAAAAAAAAAGTGAATTTTTTTTTCAAGTGAAAATGGTATTTGAAAATTATAGTTGTGTTTAGATATGAATATTATTTTGGGTTGTTTTTGAAGATTTGTGAGTGATCTGAGTGAAAATTTTGAAAAACAACTTTTTGGAGTTTTTCAAATTTTTGAAAAATTTCAAAATTCATCTTCAAGTGAAAATTGAAAATTTTATGGCCAAACATTGATTTCGAAAAAATATAGAAAAAATTCAAATGTCCAAACGGGCTCTTATTTTATTATCCCATTCTATCAGAAGCTTTACTTTGGATTTCTCAAAACAAATAAGTATAAGTGCAAGTAAATCATTCAACCATAGAGATCATTTTGATATCATATGTACTTATTCTGGATAAAGCATACTAAATATTCTATGTCCTTATTCTATTCACCAACATGTTGATAATCATTTTGCCGGTATATATATATATGTTCAAAAGGGTTCAATCGTTGTTCATATTATAGTGTAAAGATATTTTATTTTAACAAAAAAAAAAAACTAATTATACAGAACTATCTATACATAAATCAGTTATTTGGAAAAATATGAAAACGATAAACTCTAATTAGAGCGGTCATATTTGTATTATACAAAGGAGTAGTGATATTATCTATTGTCAAAAAAGAGCAATGAATGCAGGCGAATCTAGGATTCAATCTTAATAAGTTTAGCTTTTATGTTATTACTACTGAAATTATAATTCATAATTATGAGTTTAGAACTTGATATTTGCTAAATTTTAATTTTTACATATTTATCTATATATTCAATATTAGCTTGTAATTGAGTTGAACACGTTGACACTAAAAAGTTGCCTCTCCTGAATGTTGTTATATATATCTCATACATACAACGTCACAAACAAAGCAATAGTCCAAGGAAGTCATAGATTATCTAAAGAGCATCTTAAACATATATACTTTCTGTCAAATAGACCTAAAGCATGTGGGGTTTAAAAGTGTGTTTGTCGGCGACTCCACTTGCAACTTTTTTTTCTTTCTTTCAATCGTTATTCTGGGACATCGGTCGGTTTGGTTATGAATATTATCGATTTTACTTATCAGTTATCGGTTTACATATATCATAACCCGATAATCAAACCGATAAGATATTAGTTATCGATTATTGATTAATCGATTATCAATCATTATCGATTCGGTTATCGGTTTACCCGATAGGATAAAATAACTAAAATAATTTCGCTATGTATCAACACAAGTTATGGTCTTTACAACTTTTGTTTTCTTGGTCTAAATATGAACCAGCAAATGGCATAGTACAAAAGTTCACAGCACGAGGGAAATCAGACAGACAAATTTCCAAGAACAACTGACAACTTACTACATAAGACTTTGGCCTTTGGGGAAAACTGGAATTGGTGTGAGATACAACCCTATTAGCATTCATCAACTACATAACAGGGGTGCGGCGGAGAAATTGAAAAAATGAGAAAGAGAAACTGAGAAGTGAGAAAGAATAGGGAAAACGAATTATGAAACCCTAGTATAGTATGTATATACTTAAGGGTAAACTAGTAAATTAGTTAATCCTTATTGGGTTATCGATTTTTACCCAATAACAGAATTGTAAATCGAGCCCGAACCGATAATCCAATAAAAAAAAAAATTAACCCCTTACCTAAACGTTAACCCAATAACCTAATACCGATTACCTAATAAATAATTAACGATTCGGGTCATCGATTTTACTCGATATATACCCGTCCCTACTCTTTAGAGGCTTCACTAATTCAGATTTATGTTGCATAAGATTTATTAAAGAAAAACACTTAGTACTAGGATTTTATCTATTCCCATGTTTCGAATTAAAACCTCAAATTAAAGGAAATGAAATCTTATCCATCTCACCTCAATTTTTCACGAAAAGTCAAAACACTTTTAAAGATGAGAAACAAAAGTTTAACTTTGTATGAAAAATGTTGTCATAATGTATTCAAAACCAGTTATGGACATTTAAATTTTATTGAATTTAAATCCATAAAATAATTTAGATGATATTTTAAATTCATGATATATTAGTTCGAATAAATTTATTGGCTAATATAATTGAGTTAGTTATATAAGTCTAACATATATGGATTAGATCAATGAAGCCGAAGCCGAAGCCGAGCGACGACGGCGCGAGACACCACTTCTTCTTAACTCTTTAAGAGCTAGAAGATGTGCTTCTCCATATGAACACAAAATTTTTCTTTCTTTCTTCCTATGAGGAACAAAGTATACTAATAATATGAACTAATTCAAAATTTTATTTCCCTTCATTTTTTTCCCCACCATTATNTAATATATATATATATATATATATATATATATATATATATATATATATATATAATTAATATGTAATATGTATATATTCGTACATAATTATTGTATAATTTATGTTAGTGTATAATTACTGGTAAAGAAAAATAACCAGTGAATTCGATCGGCTATTAGTGTGTACTGTTTCATGGACACAAACCGTGCACATAAATTATATTCTTTCCGTCTTAATTTAGATGAGTTAGTTTGACTCGGTACGGAGTTTAAGAAAAAAAATAAAAAACTTTTGAAATTTGTGTTAAAAGTGTAAGGGGTAAAAGCTTGGGATGATATTTGTATAGTTATAAAAGCTTGTCTATAACGAAGAGTTTAAAGTTAAATTATTTTTAAATTTTAAGAATATATTATTTATTTTAAAATAAATTAAAAATAATAATTTATCTAATTTGAAAGGAGAAAATATATCCTCGACATTTCTCTTCCAATTATAGCTAAAAAATGTACTATTTAACTGTACTACGTTGGAAGAAAAGCTCTGCAGCCTGTGCTGTTTCAATACTATTTGTGGACAAAGACGTGCCGACTGCAGACTGCTATAAAAATAATGATATATTTTTATAATTGGAAATATTGAACTTCAAATTTATTATTTTATCCAATTAATTTTAATGGGAAGCTTATATAGCTAGACAAATGGCATGATCTTAAAAAACTTTTACCCCTTAAATTTTTAAGATCATAAGTTTCAAAAGTTTTCCTCTTTCTTAAATTTCGTGTTGAGTCAAACTACATCATCTGAATTGAAACGGATCGGAGAAAGTATGTTTAATTTTTAAACTTTAACTCGTTAACTGATTTTTCTGCCGATTTTGATCCGGTCCTTGAGTTATGGAAGTAAATTTTCAAAAACAGGAGTTGAAACAACTTTAATCTGTTTAGGGGTGTTCATAAAAACCCGAAAAACTGAATCAAACCGAAAACCAAACCTAACCGACCAAAAAAACCGATACTTTTTGGTTTGGTTTGGTTTGGTTTTGGTTTTGAATTTTAAAAACCGATCAAATTTGGTTTGATTTTGGTTTTAACCAAAAAATAAACGAACCAAACCGACTATAAGAGTAGCTATTTCAAATTTATTATTACACACACACACACATACACACACACACACACACATATATATATATATATATATATATATATATATATATGTATATTTTTATACAAAGTTTCAAAAAATTTATGGTGAATGTTAATTGTTTGTACTTTTAATACAGTTCTTTACCTTTATATTTCTAGTTTGATTGTTATTTTTCTTTTGTTAAGTGTAAGAATCCATTTCATGTTAAGAAAATATTTTTAATTGAGTGCTTAAATTATTCATCACAACTTGATTCAATTATCATCAATATATTTTAGTAAATAATAGATTTCTCAAAGGGCAATTGATTTGATAGTGTCACGTTGAAAATATGGTCGCCGGTATATGTGTTTGGTAGTGTATGTCTTATATTTAAGAAAAACCCGACAAATAACCGAAAAAACCGAAAAACCGACATAAACCGAATCGAGAAAAACCGACTTACTTGGTTTGGTTTCTTTTTAGGAAAAAACCGATCCAAACCGAACTATGAACACCCCTAAATCTGTTCTTGTACCTATAACTCGTGTAATGAAGAGGATATTGAGGATTATGCATTCTTTGTTTTGTCACTTTGCATTTGCTTTTACCATGCTTATCTAATTTACAGTTCAGTACATCATCATTTTCAGAATTTTATTACCGCACTGCAGAAATATTGCTACTTCTACAAGAGTAGAAGAATTTCAAATTGTGATTATCAACCTTTATACTAAAGGAACTGTTTATTCTTAAAACGGTACAGTTAAATTTATATGTGGATTTTAGACAAAATAAATTAATTTGATATTGAAATAATTAAATAATTGAAGAAATGTACAATACTGAGCTTTAAAATGTAGATGAAACAACAGAAAAGATAGTTCTGGGAACAAAATTTCCGGGCACAATAATGATGAGATCAAAAAACAGAAAAGTAAGATTGCATTAAAATTTGCATAGAATGTAGTATCAATTTAGCCAGAAAATTTGTATCCTTTACAATGATGACTGGGCTCACTAGTTGTATCTAGGGAAGGAGGTCTTAAGATCATACCCTCCTTTAATGTTCATTATGAGAGTCATTGATGAAGATGTAACAATGACCATAAATGTCAAAATCTCTGTAACGGGTCGTCGCTCTTAATGCGGTAGAATATTCTTTATTAAATGTTACCGAACGCAGAGCATTTAATACACCTTTATGAACGTTATCCCTTCCGTCGACAAGCGGAATGACTGCGGTCAGTCCTCGGTCATCCCCGTCTTTAATTTCAAGTATCTTTCCTTTAAATTATCGAGTGCCATATCATATTTTACCCTATAAAGGAACAACAACAATATGAGTCTCAATCTTAAATATAATGGCGTACAACCTATATGAATATTCACTAATTATGTTATTTCATTTGATATTTCCTTACATCCAAACAACAATGTGACAGAACCCTTAGCCGATTTGTCATCATATGTGGGTGCTGATATAATGTCTACTTTGTTTAATCCAAAAGCAGATTTTATGGTCAAAACTAATATTAGGAAAAAGCAGGTTACCGAAAATTAAAATTACTTCACTTTTTAGATAATTCAAAAAATAAGCAAATTAATTAAAATAATACGTAAGGAAAAAAAGCTAATTGTTGATTGATAATCTCCCCTGAATTTCGGATTGGATAACAATCAAATTAAGTAAAAAGTGGTTGCATATATTAAGAAATATTCAGATGAACGTACAAAATGAGGTATGTGTCCTTATATAAGGATGCACAATGTAATGGCTTTCCTACTTGTTTGTGGCGAGTTACTAACATTAATTGGCTTGATTGTTTATTACCATATTTAATTACAACGGTTACAGTAATAATTGAGGATCTACCATAATCAAAGTTAATATCGAATCCCCTTCCATATTTAAAACAAATTCGTGAATCTTCCTCTTTTACAGTCTTAATTCATCTCGTGCCTATGTCTTCATTCATAGTTGTTAGACCGATACCTCCTCTGATGAGACGTCATGGGTGTTTCATCTGTGCCTTTTCGTTTTCTTTTATTGACTCAGGTGTAAGTGCCAGTTGTCACCTCACTGATGGTCAAAGTGTCATACATTTTTCCCACCAATATAGATAGTCCCACTCCACTTTCTGAATATTCTCAACTGAAAATTCTGAACGTGGTAAGTTTTATAGAGGGAATATCTTACCGCCTCTTCCCAACTATCATAATTCCTTCTTCAGAATCGATGAGACATATGTCATGCCCATTTAATGTCCAGACACGCGTCTTATTGCAACTGGTTCTGTAATTTTCAATGCCTTTTTAGGGTTTTTCTGCGGCTGCATCAGTCACGAAATGACGATTCCATTATGACAATACATAATGACAATCTCTGATAACAACTAATTTCCCCTATAAATACCTTATTACTCAACTTTAAAAATTCAATTCCTCTTTTTTGCATTCATACTTTTAAATTCTCTTGCAATTCTTTTTCTTTCTACTGTATCTTCACCATTAAAGATGTCTTCTCGTTTTTCAAACCCTTCTTCATCATCAGACCCTCGTAAGGTAGTGGTAGATGAACTTCCCCCCTCTTCTGCCCACACTAAGAGTAGAAGAGGCGGCAACATCATTCTCTCATGAATGAATATATCTACGAACTCCCTGAGCAACTATGTACTTTCCTGTTTAACTTTGAAGATATCTTCCATCCCTTTTTCAACTTTGTGGGTCCCCGAATATGCTTTTTTATAAACTAATATGCAAGCTCAACAAAAGAGTCAATATAGTTTTTAGGTAAGAGTGAGTAACATGTTAACGCCCATTCGCGAGAGTTTTGCCAAACTTCTTGACCAAGACTGATTCACTTTCCTACTTGGTTAAATCATTTTCTTTTATCCCTGTGCTGAGTGTAGTAGCGTGATCCCATGGGTCAGATGTCCCATCGTATTTATGGATATCAGGCATTTTAATCTTTTTTGAAAATTGGGAAAGGTGTTGCACTTGGCTTCTAAGGTTGTTGCGAATATTTATCAATATTCGCACCCTTGATTACTTGAGGTACGCCACGTATTTGCTCTATACGCTCATTTTGATCCTTGAGCTGTTTCTGCAAAGTTAGTACGAAACTCTATAAATTGGAATTATTCGGTGTACTTGATCCTCTATCTCGGGATTCTTTTGGCATTTCTCTTTTTCCTGAATTATCAAGTCCTGAACGCAGATTTTCCAAGATGATAATTAATGTGGTGGAGTTTGGGTAGCTTTGGGAAATCCACTCGCAAAAGCCCGCAGTGCTTCATTCACGTGTTGTGCAATTAACTACTTCAAAGTATCTTGCTCGATAGTTTGTTCACCCCCTTGGTGCCCATCAGTACGAGAAGCAGGCCTTTCAGGTAAACTTTCTCGT
Source organism: Nicotiana undulata (assembly GCA_005239495.1). Taxonomy (NCBI): domain Eukaryota; kingdom Viridiplantae; phylum Streptophyta; class Magnoliopsida; order Solanales; family Solanaceae; genus Nicotiana; species Nicotiana undulata. The sequence continues at coordinate 195,393 of ML259905.1, read as the reverse complement.
GAATGTTGTGGAGTAACTGTGGGTGTGTGATGTGGTGGAGTTCCACCTTGTTGATTCACTTGATCAATTTCCTTAGCAGTAGACATGTTTTGTTGCTAAAAAAAAAATTTGAAAAGTGGACAAATTATCAGATTCCCGGTAACTGAACCAATTTGTTTAACCGAAAAATAAATTTTATGGTCAAAGCTAATATTAAAAAAAATCAGATTACTGATAACAAAAATTATTTCACTTTCTAGGTTATTCAAAGAATAAGAAAAATAATAAAAATAATAAAAATAATAAGTAAGGAAAGAAAGCTTGTTGTTGACTGATAATTGGACACTTGAAACAAATAAAGTAAAAGACTGATTGCGTATATATATATATATATATATATATATATATATATATATATATATATATATATATATATAGATGATCGTACAAAATGAGATATGGGTCCTTATTAAGGATACACAATTGTCACAATTTTCCTACTTAATCCTGGCTCGTCAATGACATTAATTGTCCTTACCATATTTAATTGCAATGGTTATAGTAATAATTGAGGATCTCCCGTAATCAAAGTTAATGTCGATTCCCCTTCCATATTTATAACAAATTCGTGAATTCTCTCCTTTTATAGTCTTCATTCATCTCGTGCCTATTTCTTCATTCCCAGCTGTTAGAACGGGTGCCTCCTTTGATGAATCACCGTAGGTGTTTCATCCGTGCCTTTTCGTTTCTTTATTGACGCAACTGTAAGTGCCACTTGTCATTTCACTGACGGTCCCTATGTCATGCCTACATATGGCAAAACGGTTAAAAGAAAACAATTATCCACCCTTATTATCCATTAAAAAATGGGTTGGATAATGAACCATTTAAAAACATGTCGAATATGGATAAAGAACCATATTATCCACTTAGAAAATGGTTAACCAAATGGATACCAATGAATAACTAATGTGTTTAACTTTTACATTTGTAAGCCTCAAATTGGAGTTTCTCAAGTTGGGAAGATTATGAATTCTCTCATACGTGATCATATTTAAGAAGCCATGGATAATATGTATATCCATATTATCCGCCGGATAAACACGTCTTTTATCCGTCTCAAATACGGGTCTGGTCGGATAATTGATCTGTTTTTTAAATTACCCGTTTTGACTTCGATTAGACCCCCCCCCCCCCGGTTTGTCACCTCTAGTCATACCTTTTATATACTTAGCTGAGCAGATTTCAACCAAATATATTGAAAATTCATTTTAAATCGGCTAATTTTAGGCTGACGATCAATCTATCACAACCAATATAAAAGTAGCTAATGTAATGTATGAATTCAATTGGATAGCGATAACAAAGTGGTATAAAGTCATGCAATTTGTTTTATGACATTTTGTTTTGCAGGACTAAGGAGACTTTTGACATTCTAATGCCAAATGTCGAAATCTATTTCTGTTTGATGGTTGTTTTGGAGGGTAGTAATAATAACGCTTTGTTTTAGCATAATAAGCCCAGAAGAAATGTTTATATTATTAGTGCTATAGTAATGCGCATCTCTATTCCTTAATCCAGTGGATATTATTAGTACATTCATTATTGCCTAATAGTAGAAACAAAATGGGTCGGCATGCCGGGCAAGTACTTTAATTTGCTCCATTCTCATCTAACCTAAAGTGAAAGAGAGTGGGAAAATGACTTTCCATGTTTCCTTTGCCGTAGTCTAAACTCTAAAGCATCAAATATTACTTTATTTTTTCACACTTTGCTTTCTTCTTTGTGTTATTTTTCTTTTTTGGGAAAATATGTCTTTTTTATGGCTTAAAATAAATGATTTTTTCAGATTTTAAGAATGAATTAATTATTTTTTTAATATTACCCTTGAAATAAATAAGTTTGGTGTATTTGATTTGCAAATTACTATTAAAAGATAATTTTTTTAATCTGTGTGAAAACAATTAAAAATAACAAATTTGTGGACTGGAGGGAGTAAGTAATATTAATGTTGAGCATTCTTTTGGCGCCGAAAGAAGGAGATATGGACGATTGAGATTTGAGAGTGCTCTCTGCCTCCCTTAATTGCAACCCAAAATGTCATTTTCGTACCAAGTAGAACAAACACTTCATCTTATGTCTCCTACTTCTTATCCAAAATCCAAACTAAATCTTTCTTTCTTTGCAATTTGCATATGGGATTTGGTTGTGGAATTTTTTTCATGGTTATTTAAATAAAGAAAAATTTACTCTATATTAGACCAATAAATACTTACAAATGTTTATTTCATAAAATTTATTACTTAATTGTGACTAATTATTTGTATTATCGTTTTGATTCGCCACCCTACATGATAAACTAACATGTGGTGCAAAGTGCAAACACAAAATACAAATTATTTTTGTTGTTCAAAACTTCAAATAACATCTACTTTCACAATCTTGGGATTCGCACTTCAAATGGAGTCATTCAAATTTCAAATGAGTCTCAACATTTTTAAAGTTAATTAAATGATGTAAAAATAAAATATTCTATTCCACAAAAATAATAATAAAAGGTTCCCTCCATTTTTTCAACCGCCATGACCCACACTCTGCTCTTTTGCGGTTCCCGCCTTATCCCC